>JAKTWC010000081.1:0-67123 GCA_030560865.1 Nadsonia starkeyi-henricii
AAAGTACCATCAACCACATACTCGTGAAAGTTGTAGTCAAGATCGGCGGTCAACTTCAAGAACTTTCTTTGCCAAGGGATAAAGGAAAGCTTATCAATAAGCTGGAAACGATCACCAAAGCGGATTTCGTCCCAATTGGAGCTCATAACCTGAGAGAAATCGATCTTTCTATCTTTAGCAACAGAAGATATTGTTAAAGAGAAAGTATCAAAATAAACTTAAGACGGATGACGGAAAGCAGAGAACGGAAAACTAACAGAGACGGACTATAATAGAGGTCTCGACGGAGCAGATGTGCGGAGGAGAGATAATATATTAACTAAAGAAGAAAAAATAAAAATTAAGGAGAAAAGAATTCTATAAAAGAAAGCTTTTATAGACAAAAACTCCAAGTAACCTACGTGTCACCACGTGTTCTAGGATAGCTTAAGCTAAATACGGTATTGCTAACAACTAAAGATGGCCCAAACAGATTCAACGTTACTAGGGTGATTTCTGTTAGATTTTGTATTTAATATATCTCTTCAATACATAAATTAATTACTACATTAATTCTAGAATATCATAAGGGCTTGATTAGCTAGTATATTATATATATACGTCCTGGGCTATTATGGTGTGTTCTCCTAATAGCCAGTGCAGCTGGTGTCTCTAACAGCTAAGCCAAACTGTTCTTGGTGTTTTCTCCAAAGAATATATTTAGTGGATGTGTTCTTCTACTAGATAAAATTAAATGTTATATATTCCAACTGTCCAGCTGCATGAGATAGTACAATGCAGCCACGCCTGCGTTATACATGCGGTTCTTCGGAATAACCTGAGCCGGGTTGGGACATTCAGATAAGACATTCAGATATCGGTAGATAGTTGTATTAAATTAATCCTAGCTAAATCTGAAACCGGGAAGTTTTCCCCGACTCTTTGTTTCATAAGAGTCATTCAAAGAAAAGAAAATATTACCGATCTTAATATTCCGCACCTCCGTGAGGGATATTAATGAGACAGTAAAATTTTCTAGCGAATCAAATCTAATTTGATTCACCCCGGGAGGATGAGAAGTTGTGAAGGTAGGAATAGAAAGAACTGTAAGTAGAGGACTTCTGTCCTCTGGTTTGGAATAATAACTAATTATCTTATTATATTAATGTCTTTCTACTACTACCTTGCAACCTCTCATTCTCCCATTTTTTTGCGTTAAGTCAATTTACAATGTCCATCAACCCTTTACTTTACTTCCTCCTATGATAACCTTGAACGAACAAGCACCGTCTAGTCTCAAGAAAATTATAGAAATACGACAGGTTATAGCCCATATGCTTCCCGCGAAAGGATCATTCTTTCTCACTCAAATTCTTAAGGAAAAGAGGGACTAACCCAACTGGTGCTCTATGATTACCATGAGGATGGTACAGTTTGATGCCCCGTACTTCCGTCACTATGTCTACACTGGTGCAATCACTGCTAAAACTGGTGATAATGATGTCTTAGCCCTTAAGCAGGTATATGACGATTTAATCTCTGGTCTCATTCTCCATTCTCTTAGTGAGGATAGAGTTGCACTCCTTGAAGATGACGAAAAGGCAGGTCGAGCCGCCTGGCTCCACTTAAAGAGAGAGTATGACGATGTTTTATGCTGGTATTGCTGCGGTTTTCTATCGCCACCTCACTCCCTCGATTGACGCGACATTCAAAGACAATTTTCGAAAGGCTCAGAAAACCTACAAGTTACTTCGACTCTATGAAGTTCCTTCGTCCAAAGTTTATGCACTGATGTACTTAAAGTCTTGTTTAAAATTCTCGAACAAACATTATGTTAACATTGCGCACAAGGTACTGAGTACCAACCCTGATATTTCGTTCGAAAACTTGTCTGATCTGTTTAAAACTCAAACTAAGTCATACATTCAAAAACACCCTGAGTTTACTCCTGGTAAAGTTAAGTCTAAAACTGATGAAATAGCTATGGTTGCCGAACTCGAACCACGAAATATGTTTTGGCCTACTCAAACACTCACCTCATTTTGTAAAAGGTGTATGACCCAGGGGCATATTTCTCTGTACTGCCCGGCGCCTAAGCCTTACTACTCGACACCCCCACCCTTTGCTAAGGATCGTTCGACACCTAAACAAGTTTTCAAGAAGGCCAAGTATACCAAGAAAAAAGACAATCGCAGGTTTAACCAAAAACCAACTCCCAAGGTTGACAATAACTCAGCTAATATGGCGATTAACATGGATGAAGATTTCGACTCATTACCTGAATCCGCGTTTGCGGTTACCGAGTCATCAGAAGAAGCTTACTTCCAGTCACAGCCTGCTCCGACTACTAAAGCATGGCTATTTGATACTGGATGTACCAAACATATTACGTTTGATCGTGCTGTGTTTGCTACTGATAAAGCAAAGTCTGGAACGGTTCGTGGCGTCGGAGGTCTTCAACAAATTGCCGGTATTGGTTCAGTGAAAATTATACTTAACGGCAAACAAACTACACTCCATAATGTATTGCATGTAACCCGACTGCCATGTAAATTTATTTTCCTGCCATGTTGCTCTCAAAAACCAGACTAAATTCGTTTTGGATGATAATACTATTATTTGCCAGCCTGGTAAAGGCAAGAAATCTTTCCAATTTGCTACCCAGAAACCCGGCAGCAATCTCTTTTTCTGTTCATTTCAGGTATCCGTTTCACCGCAATCCTTTGCGATGATTGTTACCGTTGCTCCTGACTATACAATTTGGCACCAACGTCTTGCTCACCTCAACCTAGCAGCTCTTGGTCGAATGGCACAACATGCTACCGGGATTGATCTTGCTAAGTCTGATATTATTTCTAATCATCAATGTCAACCATGTATTGACGCTAAATCTGCAAAGGTTCAATCCCCCCAATCTCATTCAAGCACTAAGCATCCGCTTGAACTTATTCACTCTGATGTTGCTGGTCCATTTTCCACCCAGGGTTTCCAAGGAAGTCGATACTTCCTCACACTTATTGATGGCTACTCTCGCTACATGGTAATAAGCTTATTAAAGAAGAAATCTGACGCTGCTCCCTCCATTCAAAGGTTTATTACTCAGGCCAACAATTGTTTTTCTGATCAGGGTTTTAAACTCAAAACGTTTCGCAGTGATAACGGTGGTGAGTTTGTCAATAATGAGTTAGATACATTTTTTGCTAACCTAGGTATTTCACAACAAACCACTCAAGCCTATCGACCTGAGCAGAATGGTGTGGCCGAGAGAGCTAATCGGACACTACGCGAACGCGCTAAAGCTCTCCTGTTTCAAGCAAATCTCTCTGGATATTTTTGTTACGAATGATGCTGTTAAGGCTACAGGAATGTTCGCCGCAAGAAATCACCCTAGTAACGTTGAATCTGTTTGGGCCATCTTTAGTTGTTAGCAATATCGTATTTAGCTTAAGCTATCCTAGAACACGTGGTGACACGTGGTACCACGTGGTAACACGGCGGTTACTTGGAGTTTTTGTCTATAAAGGCTTTCTTTTATGGAATTCTTTTCTCCTTCATAATTTTTATTTTTTTTTCTTTAGTTAATATAGTATCTCTCCTCCGCACATCTGCTCCGTCGAGACCTCTATTATAGTCCGTCTCTGTTAGTTTTCCGTTCTCTGCTTTCCGTCATCCGTCTTAAGTTTATTTTGATACTTTCTCTTTAACAATGTCTTCTGTTGCTAAAGATAGAAAGATCGATTTCTCTCAGGTTATGAGCTCCAATCGCGACGAAATCCGCTTTGGTGATCGTTTCCAGCTTATTGATAAGCTTTCCTTTATCCCTTGCCAAAGCCAGTTCTTGAAGTTGACCGCCGATCTTGACTACAACTTTCACGAGTATGTGGTTGATGGTACTTTCTCCATGATTGACGTTGACACTGATCCCTTCGCTACTGCCCTTCGTCACTCCTATGATAGTCAAATTAACAAAATTATTAGACTTAATGTTGCTAATAAGCACCAAGATGCCCTTGATAAGGCCAATATCTCTGGCCGTGCTGCCTACTTGCACCTTGTCAAAAGACTTAGTGCCCACCTTTCATGAGGGGTATTGATAAGATAACAATATTTTCTAGCGAGTCAAATCCAATTTGGTTCACCCTGGGAGAATGGGAAGTTGTGAAGGTAGGAATAGAAAGAACTATAAGTAGAGGACTTCTGTCCTCTGGTTTCGTTGTGAAGAAATCATCTGATTATATTAATCTTTTTCTACTACTACCTTCCAACTTCTCGTTCTCCCATTTTTTGCGTTAAGACCATTTACAATGTCTATCAACTCTCTCCCTACTCCTATCATTATCGAGGACGATCAAGTAACGTCCTGCTTAACGAGAATTATAGAAGCACGACAGCAATGACCTACTTAAAATCTTGTCTACAATTCTCCAACAAGCACTATGTTGATATTGCGCACAAGGTGCTTGCAAACAACCCTGATATTACTTTTGAAAAACTTTCTGATCTGTTTACTGATCAAATTAAGTTATACATTCAAAAGCACCCTGAATTTACTCCGGATAAAGTTGAGTCTAAAACTCAAGAAATTGCTATGGTTGCCGAACTCGAACCAAGTAAGATGTTTTGGCCTACTCAAACAATCACCTCATTTTGCAAAAGATGTATGACCCAGGGCCATATTTCCCTTTATTGCCCTGCACCTAAGCCATTCTATGCGGCACCCCCACCCTTTGCCAAGGATCGTTCTTCACTTAGGCACGGTTCCAAGAAGACCAAGTTTTCCAAGAAACCAGACACCCGCAAATTTAATCGAAAGACAAGAAGCGCAATGTCCAAGGCTGTAAATAACTCAGCTAATATGGCAATGGACATCGACGAAGACTCTGACTCATTATCTGAATCTGCGTTCGTGGCTACTGAATCATCAGCAGCAGCCTATTTTCAATCACAGACTTCCCCAACTACTAAAGCATGGCTATTTGATACTGGCTGCACCAAACATATTACTTCTGATCGTACTGTTTTTGCCACTTATAAAGAAAAATTTGGAACGGTTCATGGAGTCGGAGGTCTCCAACAAATTGTCGGCATTGGGTCAGTGAACGTTACCCTTAACGGCAAACGAATGACCCTTAATAATGTGTTGCATGTACCTGACTGCCATGTTAATTTATTTTCCTGCCATGTTGCCCTCAAAAACCACACTAAATTCCTTTTGGACGGCAACTCTATTATGTGCCAGCCTGGTCAAGGCAAGAGATCTTATAAATTTGCTACCCAGAAGCCTGGTAGTAATCTCTTTTTCTGCTCATTTAAGGTATCCGTTTCACCGCGAGCACTTGCGATGATTGCTACTGTTGCTCCTGACTATACAATTTGGCACCAACGTCTTGCTCACCTTAACCTAGCAGCTCTTGGGAGAATGGCACAACATGCTACCGGGATTGACCTTTCTAAGTCCGACATTGTTGCTAATAATCAGTGTCAAACATGTATTGATGCTAAAGCTTGTTAGATTTTGTATTTAATATATCTCTTCAATACATAAATTAATTACTACATTAATTCTAGAATATCATAAGGACTTGATTAGCTAGTATATTATATATATACGTCCTGGGCTATTATGGTGTGTTCTCCTAATAGCCAGTGCGGCTGGTGACTCTAACAGCTATGCCAAACTGTTCTTGGTGTTTGCTCCAAGAATATACTTAGTGGATGTTTTCTTCCACTAAGTAGAATAAGAAGCGTTACATATACTCATGCAGCTGTGCCTGCATCTGCATATGCAAGGGCTCTGAAATTGAGGCTCAATATTGGGACATCTGTGATAAGGCACGATTAGATAATAGATAGATAACTGTATTAAATTAAGCATGCCCCTCAGAACCCCGTCATATCTCCGATTTCCGGAACCTTGCCCTGATTCTTTGTTTACTGAGAATCGGTTAATTAAATGAAAATATTGTTGATCTTATTGGTGCCCGCTTTCATGAGGGGTATTGATAAGATAACAATAGTTTCTAGCGAATCAAATCCAATTTGGTTCACCCTGGGAGAATGGGAAGTTGTGAAGGTAGGAATAGAAAGAACTATAAGTAGAGGACTCCTGTCCTCTAGTTTAGTTAATAACTAATAATCTGATTACATTATTATCTTTCTACTACTACCTTTCAACTTCTCATTCTCCCATTTTTTACGTTAAGATCATTTACAATGTCCATCAACTCTTTCCTTCCTCCCATGATTACCTTGGACGAACAAGCACCGTCTAGTCTCAAGAGAATCATAGAAATACGACAAAGCTACAAAGGTTCAATCCCCCCAATCTCATTCAAGCACCAAGCACCCTCTGGAACTTATTCACTCTGACGTTGCTGGTCCTTTTTCTACCCATGGTTTCCAAAAAAGTCGATACTTCCTCACATTAATTGACGACTATTCTCGCTATATGGTAATTTGCTTATTAAAGAAGAAATCTGATGCTGCTCCCTTCATTAAAAGGTTTATTACTCAGACCAATACTTTATTTTCTGATCAGGGCTTTAAAGTCAAAACGTTCCGAAGTGATAACGGTGGTGAGTTCGTTAATAACGAATTGGATACCTTCTTTGCTAATCTAGGTATTTCACAACAAACCACTCAAGCTTATAGACCAGAGCAGAATGGTGTGGCTGAAAGAGCTAATCGAACATTACGCGAACGTGCGAAAGCTCTTCTTTTTCAAGCAAACCTCTCTAATTATTTTTGGCCATTAGCCTTGGAAACTGCGGCGTATATTACTAATCGAGTCCCAGCAGCTCGACATGGGAAAATCCCTTTTAGTCTTTATTGGAATAGACAATTAAACATATCTAATCTACGAGTCTTTGGATGTGTGGCACACGTCTTAATTCCTGCGCAGACCCGTGGAAATAAATTCTCACGGAATACGACCCCTGGAATCTTTGTGGGTTATTGTCTTACTCGGAAAGGCTATCGAATCCTTGTAAAGGGCAAAGTTATTGAATCAAAAGATGTTTACTTCGATGAATCAAATTTTCCTGGCATTCAAATATCCTCCTCCTCTACTTACGCTCCTATCACCAATTTGTCCTCTACTATTACGTCTACCTCCAGTGTCTCTCCTGGTTTATCCACCCTTCCTGAGCACGGGGGGGAATTGTTTTCACCTGTGTCTGGTGATTCTGCTCATGATATGGTTCCAAACAATGATTTAGTTCCCGATGAAGATCTTATTATGAGTGATGACACTGTACCCGCTGAGTCAACCTCGGCCACTTTTGGGTCAGACAATCGTGCCTCTTCCTCGCCAAGTAGATCATCCTTGAATCATATCTCGGATGATATCAGTTCCTCTCCACCTCCGTCTCCAATTATAATTTCCTCATCGCCTCGTCCCGCTGAAAAAGGAACATTGCCGGAAAATCAAATGTCCAAGCCTTACAGAATGGTGTTACCCCTAAATAGTTCTAGCAGTTCAGAAGGTGATCAATCAACGAACGAAAGTTTGGACGAGTCATACGTCCCCACTAGTGACTCTGATGAACATGCTTATTCTGTTTCCGAAAGCACGCTAACTTATAAACAGGCAATTTCCGGAAGTGAAGCCGTTCAGTGGAAAGAAGCGATGAATGATGAATATGTGGCAATCATGGAAAATTGTACGTGGGACCTTGTGGACTTACCGGAAGGACGAGCTGCGATTGACACTAGATGGGTATATTCTAAGAAGTATAACTCGGATAATACTCTGGAGCGTTTCAAAGCTAGGCTAGTATGCCAAGGATTTAAGCAAGTAGAAGGATTGGATTATAAGGAAACTTTTGCCCCTGTGGTTAGGTATGAATCCATTCGTATTTTGTTGGCTTTGGCTGTGCAGTTTTCATGCGCAGTGCATCAGATGAATGTGACTATGGCTTTCCTGAACGGCGATCTCGATGAAGATATTTACATCAATCAACCTCAAGGATTTTTTGCAGATGGTGCGGAAGAGAAAGTGTGTTTATTAAATAGGAGTCTATATGGTTTAAAACAGAGCCCCTTGTGTTGGAATAAGAAGATTGACACCGCCTTAGTGAAGTACGGGTTCACCAAGAATCGGGCCGATAACGGTCTTTATACTTTACGAAGAGGTGATGATTTTGTTTTGCTTGGATTATATGTTGATGATTTATTGATTGCTGGTACCTCTCAAAAGATAATTGAATCTACGAAAGATGCCCTCAAAGCTGACTTCAAGATGAAAGACTTAGGTTTGGTGGATCAATTTTTAGGAATGCATATTATTCAGAAGCCTAATGAAATTGTGATCAACTACTCAAAGTATGTGGAAAATATTCTGAAGGAACATGATATGCAAGATTGCTCACCGAACTCAGTCCCACTACTTCCTGGGGCCCTGGAAGATAATGACCCTCATATCTTGGATTCTCGCGAAACTACCAGGTTCAGAAGTATTGTTGGACAACTCCTGTATGCTGCTAGTAGCGCGCGTCCTGATTTAACACAAGCTGCCTCTATGCTTAGCAGATTTATGCAACGCCCCTGTAAGTCTCATATAAAGGCTGCTGTAGGTGTCTTAAGATACTTGAAGGGAACTAAGGATCTAAATCTCCGGTATACTAAACAATCTACTTACTCCCTGAAAGGATATTGTGATGCAAGCTACGGTGGTGATGAGACAAGCCGAAAGTCTACCTCTGGTTATTTCTTTTTCTTATCTGGTGCTCCTGTTACTTGGAGATCAAAGAAACAAAATACTGTCGCCCAATCGACGACAGAGGCTGAATATGTCAGCCTGGCTGAAGCGTGTAACGAAGCCAAATGGATCAATATGCTTTTGACTGAAACTGGGCTCAGGATACCACTTCCTATTACTATCTATGAAGATAACATGGGTGCAGTACTACTCACCTCGAATAACTGACTTCATCCCAGAACCAAGCATATTGATATTAGGCACCAAGTGATTCAGGACTACAAACTTGGTGGCCTCGTTGACGTTGTTCATCTTCCTGGTATCGCCATGCCAGCAGATATGTTAACCAAACCCTTAGCGAAGGTCAAGTTCGAAGAGTTCAGAAAAATGATAATGAATTAAGAGAAGTACCTATTTTTGTATCGGGAGGGGATGTTAGATTTTTGTATTTAATATATCTCTTCAATACATAAATTAGTTACTACATTAATTCTAGAATATCATAAGGGCTTGATTAGCTAGTATATTATATATATACGTCCTGGGCTATTATGATGTGTTCTCCTAATAGCTAGTGCATCATATATGTACGTTCTGGGCTATCATGATGTGTTCTCCTAATAGCCAGTGCAGCTGGTGACTCTAACAGCTAGCCAAATTGTTCTTGGTGTTTTCTCCAAAAGACATGTTTAGTGGATGTGTTCTTCTGCTAAATAGAATTAAAGAAGGTTCCGGAACCCAACAGTCAAGGTGCATGAAATTATTTCCATGCAGTTGTGCCTGCATTGCATATGCGACTCTTGGTAATAACAGGGGCCGACGTCGGGACATCTGTGCTAAGCCACATTCAGATATAGGTAGAAAGTTGTATTGAATTAATCTTTGCTAAATCTGAATCTGGGATCATAGTCACGATTCTTTGTTTTCTAAGAGTCATTTAATAACGGGAAATATTGATCTTATTGGCTCCCATCTTCGTGAGGGATTTTCGATAAGATTTCAATATTTTCTGGCGAATCAAATCTCATTTGATTCACTCCGGGAGAATGAGAAGTTGACGAGGTAGGAATAGAAAAGAACTATAAGTAGAGGACTTTTGTCCTCTGGTTTCGTTGTTAAGAAATCATCTGATTATATTAGTATCTTTCTACTACTACCTTTCAATTTCTCATTCCCCCATTTTTTACGTTAAGACCATTCACAATGTCCATCAATTCTCTCCCTACTCCTATCATTATCGAGGATGATCAAGTAACGTCCTATTTAACGAGAATTATAGAAACACGACAAATACAAAAATAACCTCAATTTCAGCCTGATTATGAAAAAACTATAACTTATTATATATCTACTCAATATCCTTCCTTAACCTTTAGAAAATTTGACAATAAAATTGAATCAAAAAAAGTTGTCGGAAGAACAAAAATAAAAATATATTATATAAGCCGTCTCAATCTAAAACAGATGATTACATAATAACCAATATTAAAAATCGTTCTTTAGTATACAAATCCAAATTTATAACAACTGTAGATTTATTATATAAAAACGGTTATTTATTACTAGCTAATGAGTTATATATGAATTTGACATGGGAATGAACGTCATAAAAAAGAGAGATGTTAAAAAAAAGAACTAACTATGAATTTTGATACAATAATATCCTGCATGAGTAACCCAATAAATTATAATTACACCGCATTTACTTGTAAAGTAGACAAAACTATAAAATTAGAAATATATATTAGAAAATAAAACAAATTATAATAAAATATTTAGAGAGTTGCAAAGAGCAGGATGGCATCAGGAATCGATATCTGAAGAAATGAAATTGGGGACTGAAGAAGATAGAGTACTAGCTCCTATTTATACTCACCACTATTTTGTAAAAATATATAATGTTTAAATACAAACATTATATGTGAACAGGTATAAAAATGTAAAATAGAACATAATTTGCAGCATCCAGAACTATCCAGTTTTGAAGCAACATCTTCTAAACTGGATAATTACAAAACCCAACTACAAAAAGAACTAGATGACTCCAAAAAAGAATTATCTAAAGAAAAATAATGGCTAACCAAAGAGAAAGAAAAGCTGGTTAAAGAGAAAGGAAAAGGAAAACTAAAAATAACTAAAAAACTGGGCAAAAAGAAAGGGAAAAAAAACAAATAAATAAATTTACTCATAATAACATAACCATTATAATTCCAAAACAAGAACAAATGCTCGAATATGCTCATAGCTTAAAACTACAATATGGCGCTAAATTAAAACATCTAAAACATCCAATATATTACTGTTTTGTTACTTTGATTTTAACTGGTCTCACCTTGTTCAGCGGTAAAACAAGAAAAATACACGTATTAAATACTGAAGGAAATAATAATAATGATTTCATGCAAATGTTAACTAAAGAATTAAATACATTGATAGAACGAGTTCCATTATATGAAGATAAAGAAGTCAAAATAGCTTGTGGGAGAGTCTTAATGACAATAACGAAAGCGCAATGGGAATCAATCAAAAATTGGTAGAAAAAAATAAAAACCCAACTAAATTATATAAAAATTCCAAGATTTCACCTTATTTACATTTTCAGACGAAAATACTAACTGTCTAAAATAATGTTCTGAAGAATTATGTGATAAATGGAATTCACAATTACCCTTTAATGAAATGATACCTCAATATATACCTTTACCACTTAACATGAATCATGTATCTTCACTAGCGGGTTTAATATCTGACTATCTTGAAGAAATAGCATCAACATTAGTTATTAAGTAACTTAACTTTACAAATATCTCACAAAAATCAGATACAACTAATGATGACGTAATCAGCGCGTTTGGAGAGGAAGGAACACCGACTTCAACGCACCTCAGCCACACCCTTCGGATTTAAGGCAATAATTGTCGCTTTCCGAACCCCGTTCAATAGGGTATCAAAATATTAACCATCGCGATAAAAATGTCAGTAAGCAACGGCAATAATGAACCGGCACCCTCCAATCCTGTAGCGTTGGCCAAGACCGAGGTTCAACTCAAACGGGTGATTGAGACCTTCATTGAATTAGGAGTTATGGTTCACGACTTTCAAGGAACAGTGGAGGCCAAGGAGGGATTAATAGAGAGAACGTAAGTGGTAATACAGTTATTTTGTTACGATAATGATATTGATAAACAAACTAACCTTTTTTTTCCTTAGTAATGCAACGACGCAACAGTTCCGCGGCTTGGTTGAAACCAGCGCAGAGTTAACGGAGATGATTCCCGTTGACGTGATACAGTAAGTGGGGGTTTAGTAGAATTTATCTCCTGGGCTGAGTACATCTCAACTAACTAAGATTGTTAATCTAGGTATATTGAAGACGGCCGGAACCCTGATGTTTATACACGAGAATTTGTTGAAGTTTTAGCTAAACAGAATCAATATCTCAATGGTAAAATGGAGGCCACAAGGGTAAGCAGAAGAGACGATTGAAGGTACAACAAATATAACAGATTACTAACTACTATTACACAGCAATTTCGGGATATTTTGGCCCAGCAAATCAAAAGTGCATACCCAGATCTGGAGCAGGCGGTGAATAATTCTCTGACACGAACCAATGGCTCACCCGCCGCTGAATGAGGAAGCTATAAACATAATATTGAAGGCAAAAGCAGATGATTAAAAGAAGGATATATGATGAAAGTTATTACCAAAAGCCGTTTTCTTTAAAACTTTTCTTGTGAAGGATCAGATCAGTCTTCACATATCTACATGGTCAGTTGAGTAATATTAGCCTTGATATTTTCAAAAAAGGAACTGATGGCTGCCCTGTTATGTAGCCGAATTATAATATACACATTTGTATATGTATTGAGTATTTAGTAAACCATATACATATATATATATACTGAGTATTTGGTAGACAATACACTAAACGCACGAATGATACAAATATTTACGAAAAATCGGGTCTTTCGTTTTTTTCGCGTTGGTCCCAACTCTTGATTTTCGGCAAACTGCCATTTTGCTGCTGTTAACGTCTGCCATCGAAACACTATATAATATCACGTACTAGTCTATAACTACTATTAATTAAATAAATAAACAACCACAATGAGTACAGAGGAAGTGCAACAACAACAGCAACAAGAACAGCTAGTTCAAAATCAGGAGCAATTGGCTATTCAACAACATCAAGAACAATTAGCTATTCAAAAACAACAACAACAACAACAAGAACAACAACAACAACAAGAACAACAACATTCAGAACAACAAGTTGAAGTTAAGGCTACCCCTGTTGACGACAGTAATATGGAAGATATTGTATGTACCAATTTAATTATTTCCTAACTAATTTTAGCTAACCATTTATTATTCAGAGTGAAGAAGATGTGATGAAGAAACGTCTCGAAGCCTTAGAAGAAGAAGCGGCCAAGTTACAAGCCATGCAAGCCGATTTACAAAAAGAATCAGCTGAATTAAGCGAAAGCAAGGAAGACGTGGATTCCCGCTCGGTTTATGTTGGTAACGTGGATTTCGGTACCACACCGGAAGAGTTAGAACAACATTTCAGAACCTGTGGTACTATTAATCGAGTAACTATTTTAATGGATAAATTTACCGGTAACCCCAAGGGATTCGCTTATATTGAATTCGCTGAACCTAGTCTTGTTCCCCAGAGTTTATTATTGAATGAAAGTATCTTCCGTGGTAGACCCCTTAAGGTTACGCCCAAACGAACCAATATCCCCGGTATGAGTACTAGAGGTGGCCGTGGTGGTCGTGGTGGTCGTGGAGGTAGAGGTAGAGGAGGATTCGCCAGAGCTGGTTACCGTGGTGGTTTCAGAGGTGGTAGAGGTAGAGGTGGATTCCCTTACTAGATAGTTCTTTTCTGAATCTACCGTTGAATTAGAAATTATGTATATTACAATAATCAATAAGAAATAAATATATATTAGCGCATCAAATGGTTTATGGTTAACCAACCCTTTTCACCCATGGGTTCTCGACGCCATGATACTGTAAATTTCGTATCGCTCAAATTACGAGGCACGGCCATATCAGTAGTTAAAATATAAACAAATTGCCAAATATCCTTTGGATTAACTAGCGAAGACGCGTATACTGTACTGGAAGGCCCCGAAACCAACTGCCATCCCTCCGGGGCATCTAATTGTAGGGTCTCAAGGACTAAAGTGGATTCAGTCAAGTTATTAACTTGAGCTTGTACTAAGATATTAGAAGATGAACCACCCAGGGGTGAAACCCCGGCTTTGACGGAAATTCCTGGCACAGTATTAAATTTATAAATTTTCTTAAACCCAAATTCCGCTTCTTCTTCTTTACGACGATAATTGACACCCACAACCAGAGTATAAGCACCCACCTCAAGTGCTTCATGAGAAACAATAAACTCCTTAGTTCTCTGTTCTTGTGAAGAACTGCTACCGACTTGAAATTTGGTTTCAGCGGCTTTGAGTAACGTTATACTTTGATTTGATGGCGTCTGAACCACACAGTTGAGCCAAGTTTCATATAATTGGTCATCGACTTCATCGTTGGCGATATTTACCGACACAATGAATCGAAAGCATTCGCCGGCAAATATTGTCCCGAAAGATGCCGGTAATGTCAATAATGGCACGGGTACTGTGGTTGTTATAAACCCTTGATCCTCCTCGTCGGTGATTATATCAGATTGTTTGGCCAGTACAGATTTAGAAAGCCGAAGTACCTATAAAGTCAGTAAATGCGAAAATAAGAACAAATCAATGCATACTCACTTTTAATGACAGTTTATGGGATTGTTCCATTTTGAATTCTATAGCTATTTTACGGGATTGGTTATCGCAAGAGCGGAACCACTCTCGTTGGGACGTACGTACCACACCCCATTTTGGGGGGCTCACAATAGATAAGATTAACAATGTAGAACAACGGTAAATATAATTAATAAGTAGATAATTCTAGCAATTTACACAAAATACGTGGAAAGAATCAAATAAAAACGAAAAAAACGGCAAAAGAAAAAGAAAAAGAGAACGACTGAGTAAGTAAAAAAAATAAAAAAAAATAATAGTTAAAGAAAATAAAAGAAAAGAAAAATGATATATTGTAAAAGCGTCGTATTCATCGTCAATGGTGGTGTTTCAAACGAAACAAGAGTCCTAGAAATCACCAAACAAATGAGAATAAGGATCCGGACAAACAATACCATAATCCAATTCTTCCTCAGGGTATCTATCGAATAAAGAAGTATCACCAATCCCGGATTGAATAGGGGGTTCATAAGGGGTTTCGATATCCTTACTTAAAAGCTTTTCCCAAATGACTTCACTAAACCAAGGATGGTTCTTGACATCTTGCGAACCACCTTGCAAATTACCTAAACGGCTCGTCAAATCCTTGGTAATTAGTTTACCCAGCAAATCAGTAGCATCCCGGTGTAAATACGAGGGATATCTAACATGACCCAAAATAATATTTTCATAAGTTTTCATAGGAGTTTGATCATAAAAGGGTGTGTAACCAGTTAACATTTCATAAATCAATATACCCAAGGACCACCAATCGACTGAAATATTATAGGGTTTTGATGTTACAACCTCAGGAGCGATATAATCTGGGGTACCACATAGAGTCCAGGTAACGTCGGGTACTTCTTTAGCAAAGCCAAAATCGGTAATTTTGATATGACCATTCTTATCCAAAAGGATATTTTCGGGCTTTAAATCACGATAGATGATATTATGAGCATGTAAATATTCCAACGCTAAGACAACCTCAGCGGCATAAAATTTAGCCACGGGATTAGGGAATCGTTGCGACTTTCTTAATAAACTAAATAATTCACCACCCTCAATATAATCCATAACCATAAACAAATTTTTAGAGTCCTGGAATGTTCCCCACATTCTTATCAAAAACGGATGCTCGACTAACTTGAGCATACGACGTTCATCATTAGTATGTTCAACTTGTTTCATCTTAACAATTTGGGCCTTTTTCAATACCTTAATAGCGTAAAAGCGATTATTATGTACACTACGAACCAAATGAACCCTACCGAAGGAACCGGTCCCCAAAGTACGCTGAATGTGGAAATCACGTAAGGAATATTTACCCTTGGAAAGAGTTGATCGATTAGGAAGCGAGGAAGTCGATGGTAATGAGGAGGTTTCCGGTTTAAATGGTACTGATGCATGATCAATGGTACTAGAACTGGGATTGGCACTAGTGAGATTACCAGGCCCACCGTGAACATTGTTAGTACCCGGGTTAATCATAGCCCCAGAAGGATTGATATCCGAATGCATTGGTGCGGTCAATTGGCTACTTTGGGGTTGTTGAGGCAGGGGTTGGTGTTGGTACTGTTGCTGTTGAGCCAAATACTGTTGTTGTTGATTGTGATGGTTATGATGCACATCCTGGTGATTTTGTTGTTGTTGTTGATGTTGTAGTTGTTGTTGTTGTTGATGTTGTTGTTGTTGATGGTGCTGATTTTGTTGTTGTTGCTGGAGCTGTTGTTGCTGAAGCTGTTGTTGGCGTTGCTCTTCCTGGTGTTGTACAGATAACAAATCCATGGTGCAATTAAGTCAAATTTTCAAAATAAGAATACAATAACCAAAAACTGGAAAAGAAGGAGCCCGAATTAATACGCGAGTGAGTTATCGCTACAATGGCCGCCGCTGATAACCGATTAGGCGCGATAGCAATCGAGATTCAGGAGGCAATTAGATAAAGCCTCAATTGATACACAACGTAGGCGGGTAGTTACCAAAGGTGAGTTTAATACAGTTCGACGCCGATCTTGAATATTTACGATTCCAGAGAAATGTGAATTAAGTATGGCACCAAATTAGGTAAAGACGAAGGTCGTTCGCGATAGTCATCGATAGCAAAACACAGCAATTCAAACCCAAGTGGGGCCGGGTAACCCCACGGCCCTCACGAGGACGATATCGTGAGAGTCGCGACATCGCCGTTGTGGTGTGTTCTCAACGGCCTTTTCCCTTGAATTATTTCAGTTTTCTATAATATGTCAGACCGCTATCGGAGAGGGGAAGATGGTGCTACGGATCGCTTTGGTCGCGCGTTAAGAGGTACCCCCCGAGCCGACAGATCACGTTCGCGATCGCCTCAGCGTCACCATAAGGGCGGTCACGATACATCCAGACAGAACTATAATGAGGTTAGAGAATTCCGTAATCGTGGTAATGGCAGCGGTGGCGGCCGAGGGAATGCCAACAGTCAGAGCGAAGAGAAGAAATCGCTTGATTGGATCAAGCAAGAGGATATTTTCGCGTTGCGACAAAAGCGACGAGGGTCAGTTATCAGAGTCAAGGAAGATAGATCGCAGTTTTTAGATCATCTATTAGTTAATCTACTATTGGCTGAATACGAAGTCACAAGATCTTCTACTTTACGAGCCAACCTGGGACTCTCCAAGCCTGACCCTCAAGACGTAATAGCTCTAAATGAACTGTTCGGTGAAATTGACCATATTGATGATGAAATTAAATCAGTGGATTCAATTGTTTATTCTGATTTTGTCACTGTACCGGAACTTGAAGATTTGATTAAGGGTATTATGGACCAGGTTGATTTAGAGAAAAAAGCACAAAAGACAAGTCACTATAAGCCTATTCTAGCGCGAGAATACTGGGCTTCTAACCTGGATATAATTAAGCATCGTATCAAGGAAATGAACCGGCAACAGAATACCTCGAAGCCAGACGGTCCTAATTTGTTTTCACAGGATATCCATAATATCCTCAAGGATAAATCGTACCAAGATTTAATCAATTTAGAAACTCGAGTTAAACAAAATATTGAGACCCAGTCTAATAAAGATTTTTGGGAAAATTTACATGAACAGCTGATACTAAAGAAGTCCCGAATGAAACTAAAGGAGTTAGACGGGTACGCAAACGCGGCTAAACACCATTTTTTAAAGCTTTTACAGAATAATGAAGCCATTCGGGCTCAAATTAATTTGAAAAATTATATGGCCAAGAAGGGTAATATATCCACTGATGCCATTCTTTATTCACCCGATATGGATATACCTCAACTCAACCATCCCACAGATGGCTTAACATGTCGTACACTGAATGAATGGGTTCAGGATCTCTATAAGCAACGGACTATTGTCAGAGAAAGTGGATTCATTATTAAGTCATCTAAATTCCGTCAGAACAATACCCCCCACCAGCAAAACCCGTTCCCACATCATAATAACCGACTATTATCTCAGGCGAAAACAACAACGGGCGAGTTTATTCGAAAGGTGGGATCTTCGGTACCCTTCCCTAAGGAAATCAAAGAAGACCGTGATGATAATTCATCATTGGAGATGTTCAAACGGGAGGAATCTCGTCGCGTAAACGATGACGAACAGCTTCTTACGGAAGACAATAATAATAACGCATACAATCCCAACATGATCAAGCCGCGATATCATAATAGAGTAATCCTAGGCTATGATTGGAATGCCTACAACAAGGCTCATTATGATAGTGAAAACAAACCACCCAAGATGGTACAGGGTTATCGGTTCAATTTGTATTATCCGGATTTACCGAGCGGTATGGCACCCACGTATAAGATCATCCGTGATAGCCATAGCCAGGATACCAGTGGAGAAACCCTTGAGAAGACATGTATTATTAAGTTTTCTGCCGGGTTTCCCTATCAGGATATATCGTTTCGAATTATTGACAAAGCCTGGGATCAGGGATCGCATCGGGGTTCAATGTATCGAAGTAAATTTGATCGTGGCCTTTTGCAACTTCATTTTAAATTTAAGAAAACCGTCTATCGACGATAGTGTAATATATATTAAACAAAATAAAACTAGCTATAATAATCAATAATCTTCTTCGGAATCGGGGGCTTCAGCTTGGGGTACGTACTCATCCTCAGAATCTTCCAACTTCAATTCAGACAGTTTAATTTCTACATCACTTTCGTAATCTTCTTCATCTTGTTCATCCTCACCCTGAGCAGCCACATCAGCCACGACAGCGGCTTCGACCTTAGCATCAGCAGTATAAAGATTAATTTCGGATCTCAATTCAGGATCTTCTTCTAATTCATTTAAAAAGTCTTCATAATCTTCAGCATCAGGCATTAACCCAGTAGATGCGCCCTTACCCTTCTTTACCTTCTTAACCTTTTCATCTCCACCGGGGGTATCAAGAGCATTATATTCGACCGCCATACGTTTCAATTTGAACTTACGCCCACGGTTCTTCTTCTTATCCGGGTAAGTCTTCTTCATGAGCACAATATCCGGGACCGCATCGGGGTTGAGTTGATCGAATTCGGCATTATTGAAATTAGACGAAGCCAAGTCGTAACCCAAGACGATATCACCAGTTTTAAGAATACCACCTAAATGGGTACGGATGAAGTGTTCTTGTGCTTCGCCAGAGCCAAGATCACTGGTACGCATCACGGTCACATCAGCAAGAGCATATCGTCCCGCGGCAACGGCAGCACCGTTGCCGTGACCATGACCTTTGACGTCAAACACGGGTTCAATATCTAAAATCATGTATTCGACCAAATTCTTGGCTGAATTCAGCGCATCGAATGGGTTACGCCAGTAGAGGATCGAGGTAATTTCAGCAGTTTGGAGCGTACGCGGGTCAATCAAACGAATGGAACTACCGATCTTATGACAAATCAAAAGACGTGAAATGGAGCCCATCGATTTAGCTAATCGTGTAGGTAAAACCACAATATCATCCTTACAAATAGGTACAATTTCAACCGAGAACGTAAACTTGTAACTACGTACTGAAGTATGAGTATCCATAGAAATCAATTCTTCGGATCGCTTAACCCGACAGGGTACGGCATTAGATAAGAAATCACACATGGCAATAGCATGTCGTTTATGATTAAAGAAGAAATCTAAACCTTCCTTGGATTCCTGGATAGACACCGTATTTTTATGCATATAATTTTTCAAGATTAATTGTTCAAGGTAAAAGAAAGTCTTTTTATGAACGACCTTTTGTCGAATTTGAACGGTGGCTCGCCAAGTATTAGCGGTAAAACTCTTTGCACAGTCGGGGCATTGACCACCGTGTTCGACCATTTCAACCTGAAAGGTCTGTTGAATCGTCGTATTACCATATTCCTTTGCCTCACCCTGAACCGTGATCTTAACCTTGATTCTTCTACTATGGGGTTCAGTCCATAAGAAGACCGCATCCATTAATCGTAATTTATGCAAACCTCGGAGTCGTTTCAGGATCTGGGCCATAAGTTCACGACTCTCCGGGGGAGCCCGGATCCACTGATTAGGGGGTACATTCAATCGACCACAATTCTTACAAAATGCTAAAACACCAGTCCGGGGGATATCACCAATAATATCAACCGTATCCCTAATACAGACTTCACAAATGGCTACCCCACCAGGTAAGGCCAACATGGAATCGCCACAATTACAGCATAGAATAGTAGTGGGCGTGTGAACGGGCGTATAGGTACCAATCTGCTGGCTACCTAAATGCTGCAAATCCAGCGAATCAAAATTCATTTTAGATAATTTCAATGGTTTAGTTAATTAGCAATCTTGAATTTGTAATGTTTTCAGTATTTGGTTTTTGGGTTTTCGCCCATGAGCCTCATTATTAATTTATTACGGATCATGCTGGGATATGATGCATGCTGCAATATACATAGTGTACGGCGGTTCAGATATAGGGTCTTTTAATTATTATTTACATGAGTATCAGCTTTTCTTATTAGTTTTTCTTATTAGTTTTTCTTATTCTTCTTTTTATTCTTCTTCTCGAGAGCAGCATTGACGGCACTGGTGATATCTTGCGCTGAGGTGCGGGCGCGCAAATGAGAGTGGGAAATATCAGTAGACACCGTATGTTGACTAGCAGGCGTACCCTCAGCAGCAGCGGTAGCCAAAGCCTTGGCTTCATCAACCTTCTTTTTGAGGGGAATAGAACTGGCAAATAGTTTATCCCAGATAATCGGTGTACCCCAGAAGGTAGCATTACGATCAAAGATGAACGGAGTGCCGCGGACCAAGTTCATAAGGAATCCGTTATTCTTAGTTTCCTTATCACTCTTAGAGCTATCTTTTTTAAGCGCAAAGAAGAAGGGGAGTCCACTCTCGGCTTGGGCAAGATTTTCGCCCTTACCGGTGTGTACCACGGAGCCACGAGTGAGTTCCAGTCCACCTTCTAAGGGCAAATAATGAGTATTTCTAGATGATACCTTGTTACTATGACCTGACCTTAATTGATCCCAAATTGAACTCTTTTCAACTTGGAGTTCACAGTGGGTTTGAGAACGCACACCACGAGGGATCAATGTTACCCGTTTGACTAAATTCTGGGGGAACTGAATGGCCTTAAGCGCGAAAAATAACGGAATACCCGTAATAGTGAGTGCCACCAGTACACGGCCACCAAAGGACACGACACTTTGGGGCGATGACAATGGGATAGTATTAAAGTATTTTTCCTTTTCTTCACTAGACTCAGTTATAACTTCACCACCGTGTTTGACGATATCTCGGGTAACTGCTTCGTTGTTCCACATATCATATGCAGCCCCGATGGACCATTCAGCCAAAACCCCAGCTTGGACTAACATGGTAAGGGCGAAGAAAATACTGAATATCGTGATCCCGCGACGTGGCTTTAATTGTTCATACAGGATAAGGGTATTTGAATTACCGGCTAATTGTTGCAGGTAGTCGATATGTTCACGCGGGGTGTGTAATTTAGTTACAGTAGGACCGGTGGTGGATAACTTAAATTGCCCTAAACGGCATGGCTTAATTGCCACCAAGTTCCGGGTCAAGGGTGTCGATAATCTAAACATTTAATGACAAATTAGATGGTTATTTAGAGAGAGAAAGATGGAATCAAATTGGAAATTCGATAAATATCCCAAGTTGATTATGTAATGTGTATATAATCTTACAAAATAAGATTAATTTAGTTTAATAGCATTATAATTATATTCATGATAATTAAGAAATATTTCTCATTAGTTGGTAATTGTATACATATCACAAATTGCAGTGAATGTTACGGTGATTCAGTTAGTAAAGCCTGACAGCAAGAAGATAGGAAGATCAAGGAAGGTATCTTTTTTTCTTTTTCACACAATTAATTCCGTAATGGCAAAATAGGGAAATAATTACGCACACCTATCTTCTTACAGTTGGCCTCAAATATATTATCCAATTCGTTCTCATAATGTAGTATATCTAAATTATAGTCACCAAACTGTTGATTCACATTTAACTTGTGTTGAGGTCCCGCCAAGCTCGCCAAGTGAGGTCGAGTCTCCGCTACGCTCTTTTTTATCGAATCTGGATTGACTAGTTTAGATTCCGCTTCGCTTTTCTCTTGTGCAGAGGTTTTCGATAATTCACGCAATTCAGAGGCACGAAAGAAGGCAATTTGGTCATCAGTGAGCGTTCGTTCCACGCCATCCGAGTAGTAGTATATCTGATCTTCCTCTTCCACTTCCTCATGCTCGATCTCCTCGGGCCCCGACTCGTATTCAAACAACCTCGTCAGCTCGCGTGTAGCGGCGCTGCCAAAGGCTCCAATATGCGCCCGGTGGAAATTAACGAGGTCATCTAGGCTAATGCTCGGAATATCCATAGTATAATCGGGCGTGGTAGACGTTGGTAACCAGAGAGACAGATATCGATGTCGTTCGTTATCGGCAAACGTCGTCGTCATGACAACCTTACTCCCAATTTTTCAGTTTTTCGTTTTTTTCTTTTTTTTCTTTTTTTTCTTTTTTTCGTTTTTTTCTTTTTTTTCTTTTTTTTTTCTTTTTTTTTTCTTTTCAGTCCCAAAACAAAAAATTCCTAGAAGCTCCTTTTGAAATATTCGATCTTTTTTCTTTTTTTTTTCTTTTTTTGACTTTTGCTATATCTATCATTAAATACTAAAATGCCTAAATCAAGAAGAAATAAGGTCATCTCTTTAACTCAAACTTCCAAGAAGACCCGTGAAGACAGAGAAAAGATCGGTGAGGAAATCCACGAATGTCTGGATAAGTACACTTACGTCTGGGTGTTCAACGTTAACAACATGCGTAATACTTTCCTTAAGGATATCAGACAAGACTGGAAGGGTAGTAGGATATTGTACGGTCGTACCCGTGTTATGCAAAAGGCCTTCGGCCGTACCCCTGAAGAAGAATACAAAGAAAACTTGTCTCAATTAGCTAAGCTTGTGGTTGGTGATGTTGGTTTACTCCTTACTAATGAAAAGCCCGATGTTGTTCAAGAGTACTTTGAAAGTTTCGTCAAGAAGGATTTCGCCCGTGCTGGTCTTTCTGCTCCTCTTACATTCACCATTCCCGAAGGTGTTGTTTACACTACCGGTGGTCAACTCCCCGTCGAAGAAGACGTTCCTATGGTTCACTCCATGGAAACCACCCTTCGTGGTCTCGGTATGCCCACCCAACTTAAGGCCGGTAAGGTTATTCTCGGTGGTGATTACACTGTCTGTAAGGAAGGTCAAACCCTCGATGGTAAGCAAACTCGTTTATTAAAGCATTTCGGTATTGCTACCTCTACTTTCAAGGTTAACCTTATTGCTTCTTACTCTTCCGAAACTAGTGAAGTCACTCAATTCGCTTAAAAAGATTTTTGATCACATCATATATAAATATTTTTGTTCTCTTGCCCCCACCCCCTACTCTTTTTTCTTTTGTTTCTCTCTTTAATTATTACTGTACAATAACCTTGACTAATGATGTCTATGTATGTGTTTGGTTTAGGCTTAATAAACGTAAATCATCAATCATAATCAACCCTAACCTGGGATAGTGTGATAGTGTACATTTCCAAGAACAACACTCCACTTATCAAAATTAACTTAACAATGAAATCGTCAATTATAAAATATATTCAAGGTGACTTATTCACACATTCCCCACCTGGGTCCATTCTGCTTCATGCCTGTAATGCCCAGGGGTCATGGGGCGCGGGAGTGGCCGCAGGCTTTCGTGCCCGTTTCCCTCAGGCTTACCACGACCATCAAGCATATTGTCATCAGTATGCCATTGATCATAATGGTAAAACGCGAGGTTTAGTAGGTACCTGTCAACTAATCCCAACTGTTGATGATAAAATGGTGGCTTGTTTGTTCACATCGGATAAGTTTGGATCTTCTGTGGACTCGCCTGAAATGATTGTGAATGCTACAAGGGCCTCTTTGACGGATCTCAAAAAGCAATTAGATTCGTTGAAGATATCTAATGACGTGATAATTCATATGCCAAAGATTAATTCAGGCTTCTTTAATGTCCCATGGGAATTGACTGAGCAAGTGTTGGTGGAATCAAAAATCCCTTGTATTGTTTACAGTATCGATTAGTTCTTATATCCTGGGGAAGAGGATAATTATTGGACGGTTGCTGAAGGTTAGTTTGGAAAGTTTGTAACATTTACTTTGATGATATACCCTTATTTTAACTTATGAAAAAATCTATTTTCCAAAGAAAAAAATAAAATAATACACTGTACTTTGGTGTATTTTGGTGTCCATCCTGTAATTTGATATAACTACTGAAAAACTGAAATTTTACGCTAGATTGCTATTTCTCAATTTTTTGGATTCCACAAACGACTCTGATTAAATAAATCACTGAGAACACTCAAATTACCACAAGGGCTTCGGGCAAGATCTTCTTTTGAAAAAAGATTTTTTTTGTTGTGTTATTTCATTTGGTTTAATCCATGTTTTGTCGTCTCTTTGAGATATATCTCATTTTGCTTCCTTTTAAACCTTATCTATTTTTAAGACCTTACGAGTTAAGGTATATTCATCCCCCGTTGTTCAGTATTGCCTTCTTTGGGACCTTGATGGTTCATCATAGGCTCTTTCTCTCAGCCTTGGTAAGTCATCATAGGGACCCTGTGATTAGAATCCCATAAATCCGTATAGGTACCTCATCAGCTTTTGTCGGCCCTTTTAACACTCAATTTTCCGGATGGCGTATAACAAAAGTGCCTGTTGGGGGTTACATGGATTCGTATGGATTTCGGGTTTGCGATTATATTTGAAAGTTGATTAAGAATGGCTATTCAATGTTGACGTTCATTATCGCTAGATTAGATATATATTACACTAAAGAATATTAGTTCGGTAATCAAAGGGAATAGCAGTCGTCCTAACGGAATCCAGGCCACCAAATAGTCCTTTATCCATCGGCAATATAGTTTATTCTACCGTTTAATTGTCAATTCTTGAATTGGTGGATTGAATGATCCTAGTTGAAAAGTTGTGTCGTTAGACGATGTCTCCTCTGATCTGCTACTCTATCACCCTTTAACGGATCAGGAAGATCCGGCTATGGAATCAAAGATTCCCTTAGCCTTACCTCAAGATAAGAGAAGCTTATCACTTCTCTATTGGTTGAATATCATCCGCTAATTTTTATTATACAGCACCTATATATATCCACAATATCAATGGAGACTTTATTGAACCTTATTTCTTGATTCCGAGATATTTTTAACAACCCAAGGGAGGCTTTGGGAGTATCACCCGAATCAAGCTCATTTATGGGTATCTAACACTTTTTCCACACTTGGATACTGAATACAAAGCTGGACAAGAACATCATATTGTCAGCCTGGTAATATTAAAGTCTGTTTCCGCCCACACATTTTGGTGATTAGACAGGAAGCAACTGTGCACTTACTGAGGCACAGTAAATTAGCGAGAATCCTTCGTACTCTGCGTATATCTTTAGGCACTGAACAGGTACAAAATGATCAATGTTGATAATTATGGATGTGTTTGAGTCCTTTAAAGGTAGCGAAGTGTTATTGTGAGCTAGTATTTCCAAATTAATTGTTAAGTTGAACACTCAAAATGAAGATGTCCCAGTTTGAGAAATTGAAAGTTTTCAGTTAATACCAGATGAGGCCTTCAGGATTGCCTGCACAATTTTAATCTGCTTACCTATTTTTCTCGTCCGGTTCCGGGGTAATTTTGGCCAGGGAAGTTTCTGTCAGTGGTAAAAAACAAATGGTATTTTATGCTTCTATGAAAGCGCACCGCCGATTCGTTGAACTTCATACATTATTTGGTTACCCAAAATGCCTTTTAATTATAGTTAAATAGCATTGGCAATAGTGTTGATGGCTTTAATTTCATCAGAAGCAATGTTTTTTTGGTCTAAATTCTTCTATTGTTGATCTAGGAAAACTATATAAATAAATATATAAAAACAGGAAGGCCCCATAGCAATTGAATAGTGGTAAACATTAGATACTAATTATCTAGTATTTTGGAAATTACCTAACAGTTTATTAAGTTACCCAAGTTTTTTTTTGTTCTTTCTTTTGGTTTACCTTCGTTTATTAGTGGAACCTAGAAAAATATCCACATATAGATATATATAAAAACCTTATTCAAAATGAATGTCTATGGTAGTATTAGATGTAGTAGTCTAATAATGGATATATGTAATAAATGCAGTCTTTTTTTGGTTTTTTTTTTTAAATAGAATTTTTATTAAGGAAAAATGTAATTAAACTAATATACAGGAAAACTAGAGAGAATGAATAGGAATCCTGAATGAAATAATAATTAGGATATAAATATCCTAAATATAGAAAAAAAAGATATTTATACTATCATCCTCATGATATTATTTAGAATAATATAATTTTACTTTTATGTTTAACCACTTTTGCTTCTTTTGTTATTAATCGTTTCCACTCTAGAAGCATTAGTTTTTTTGGCGGGGTTTCTCCAAATCTTCCTCTGCCTCGATTTTTTAACAAGAAATGTACGAAGAATAATGGCTGCTGGTGATCTTTTATGTTTTTAATAGGTGACAGTAGGCGTTGATTGATGGATTGGTGAGAGTGAGCATATGAATATAGCGATTTCACAATGTATTAAAGTACGTTTGAGATTTTCTAGATGTTGTTCCATGCAGTTAACACCAGTCAGTATGTAAACCCAAATCTTATCTGGTTGATGTTTGGGAGGGGAGTGCATTTCCCAAACGCCACAAGCTACCCAGGGCTAGGGTTATGGTAATTCTAATTAGGCCCTTAAAACAGACTTCCGGTGTTACCCTAACAATAAAAGGTTGTTTGGCCGAGTGGTCTAAGGCGCCCGACTCAAGAGATAACTCTTAGCTGCTTTAGCAGGTGCATTCGGGTCTCGTAAGAGGCGAGGGTTCAAATCCCTCAGCAATCATTTTTTGAATTTTTTTTCTTTTATTAAAGATCACTTGGAAAAGGCCAGTTTATCATTTTTGATAATATAAAAAGGATTATCTGATTACTCTTGACCACCTTCACGATTTTTTCGACCGCTTGTAGAAAACCGCGTGGTCCCTTCATCGCTCTGTGTTTCTTCGTGATATAATATATCTCTATGACGAACTTACGAAGCTTTATTAGACACTTGTTTCAAATTGATAGTTCCAGTGTCTGTTAGCGATTTCCCTTGAGAGCTTACAAGCTCACTGGATATGTAGAAATAAAAGGGTTTCATGTCCATTCCCGTATATTCAACACTTTCCAATTGTTGGACATTAGATACAGCAGACATCTTTCATCTGACCTATTTGCTGTTCTCAACCCAATATGTCTATCAGCCTTTTTGCCCATCTTACTAATTACTTATCCTCTGTATTTATAGCTGCTTACTGTCATTTTTTCATATATATGTAGGTTTCCTCTTTTCCACATAATAACCATCGCTGAGCTATTTATGTTTTAGTTTTTAATTATTCCTATCTCTTAAATGTGAACAGTTACACTGTATCGAGGAATGGATTCAGTTACGTTTTTTATCAGTATTGCAAGTTAAAGCTCCGGTTAGTGACACTATTCAACCTATAAATGTCACTTAAGAGTTATATTGGAACCGAAAGGGGATTTTTGATTAAGATAAAAGCATATATTATGGTGATCCAGTAATGAAAACTAGATCATTTCACATATCACTTTTTTTACAGGGATGAGAATTAATTATTTAAACAAAGTGGTTTATTATTAATCAGTTATGATTGGCAATATATTATTTTATATTATCTTTTTAGGATCAACTTTTTATAGGAAAGAAAAAGATGTATCAATGACCCAGTTACCAATTATGCGTAAAAATTTGAGCATATAGGGTATGAGGTGGTAAATGAATTTCTTCTGGCCGTTCTTTTCCCCTCCAATCGTTTATTAATTAAACGGTGCAGTGAATAGAAGGCGTTCGTATCAAAGAAAAAGGAAAAAAAGGGAAAAAAAAACAAAAACCAAGAGATTATGAAGTGTATTTATAGTCTTCCGAGAATCAAATGAAAAAAAAATGAAGCCCTAACTCAAGGGTAGAAGCCCTAACCTCTATTGGGGTCACAATATCGGCCTTACTATCTGCATTACTAGAAAAGTCATATAAGCCGGGGTTTAGTTCTACCTAATTCTTCAAATCAACCCCTATATAAAACAGGAGCTAAGGGAATAATAGTGGATCTTCAGTTTATTATAGCATATATGCCATCTTGCTGAAGTAATCAACTTTTTGATAGGTAGGTAAAGTAAAATAGGTAAAGCATTAGAAGTAGATTTAGCATGTACTACTACGGTAAGAGAATATTTGCTATTATACGTTATACATGAGCCGTGAAGATTCTATTTAAATAGAAATTTACTTTATTACAACTCTAGGATATCTTATTCCCTAAAAATCTGGATTTAATATGCTTCTAATTTTATTTTTTCGATTATTTTGGAACATGTACTTGATACAATATGCTACTAAAAACTATGAATCTATCTTTCAACAAAGTCACAGATTTGGTAGAGCAGCAGCAATGTGCGATACACTGCTGAGGTAAACCAGGATTTTAAAAAGAGGCACAATTTTTTGGGAGATATTATCTTATCTCGGCTAATATAAGAGCCTCGAATCTCTATCTAAAATGTAGGGCATATCTTATGAAAAGAGATCCAAAGAAAATCGGACCTTACTCAATTTTGACCACTGATATATATCAAGCCAATACAATATACATATAAAGGAAAATCAGTGCACTTGGTACACATGGTTAAACATTGTTATATAATAAAAAATGTTCCATTATCCCTGGCTCAAGGTGAGGGGTGTTAAAAAAAACAAGCGTCTCTACGAAGGCCAGCGGAAGCAGCTCGCGTTCAGCGACTTCCAATCTTAATATCAAAATCCGATTATGCATCCCAATATCGTATCTCCCACTTGAATGCACAATGATCACGTAACATAGTGGCTATGATAGTTCTTCCTTTTGCATATGCATGTCCCAAGCGCAAAGATTTTTTTGTTTTATACGTTTTTATCAAGATTTATCTTTATTTCTGATCAAAAACAGTGGCAAATATGTTAAAAATAGGATGGAGCCCGTCAGCTGTTCGGAGAACAGCTTCTCAGTATGCTGCTCTTAGAAATTTGAAAAATCCTGTTTTACTTGCGGTTACAAAGAGATTGTACAGCGGTGCTGGATCTCCCAGTACTAGTACAAGTAGTCCGGTTAAGACAGTAGAGTCGCATACAACTTGGTCAACACCTCACGATAATGTACCTACAAGCTTGTTCAACAAATCAAGTATGCATTTCTGGTCTATTTTCGATGCGTGTTTAGTAGCTGGCCAATTTGAAAGAGCCCAAAACCTGTTGAAGGGGTTTCACGGTACCGTGTCCGCCGACGAATTTCTGAAAGCATCAAATTTGTTCTTTCAAAAGTTTGAAGAGTCTTCGAATCATGATTTAAAATCAATTAAGAGAAAATTTATTACACTTCCTAAGGAATTCCCAGACATAAAGCTGAATTCTCTATCGTATGCTATTTTATTGAAAGCCACTGCGGAAAAATCTGAGTTTAAGGCTGATGCAATCAAAGATTTTATGTCAGATATTGAAGGTAAACTGGCCATCAGTGATATATTATGTCATATTGATATTCTTGGTATTGCATGTGTTAGAGATATTATCAAGACATGTGATCTAGATTATGCGTCCTTACCAACCGAATACCAGGAGATTCTCCAGATCGAAACTGAAACTGATAGCAAAATGATAGAACCAAAGCTCGAGGAAGAAGAAATTTCTGAAAACATTGAACTGGGAGAAGAATTACAGACGGAACCATTAAAGAAGGGTGATATCGCAAGCTTGGAGTCTGTAGATACCTTCGGTATGAAGACACTTCGTCATACTCTGATCGGACTGGTAGCTCAACACGACCCAGTGGTGTTCGATAAATTTGTTCAAGGTAAAAAACTTGATAAAGAGGGTGCTGATGCAATTTTTATTGCTGATAAGCATAATACCGATGATTATGTTGATTTTTTCCAAATCTCCAAGAACTTAGCGCCGGAACAAAGAGTAGAGTTTGATCGGGTACTCGAAACCTTTAATGTTGAACGACAGAATTCGATTGAATCAAGAGCTTTATACAGCGCTAGGCAAAAGTGGAAAAACGATTTCGAAAAAATGAAGGCCGCTACTGGTAAGATCAAGGTTGACGGTATTAATCATTTACTGTGGGAGTGGCACGAACAAATGATTCCTTTAATTATTGAAGAATTAAAGAAGGTGCAGGCCATGAGTGATGCAAAGGTAACAACCAAGAAAACAATGATTTACGATCCTGAACAGGAAACTAGAGCTCAAGCCGGTGATAGATTTGATTACGGTCCTTATTTGACATTACTGACACCCGAAAAATTAAGTGTCATTACTATTCTTGAACTTTTGAAGTTAAACTCCTCTAATGGTGCATCAGAAGGTGTGATGCGTACAGCCAAGGCCGTTCTTGCTGTTGGTAAAGCGGTTGAAATGGAATATCGTTCTGATCAAATTCTTAAAGATGAAAAGCGAGTATTCAATGGCGTTAAATTAACTAAGAATTCACCTGAATTAAGAAAAATGATGACAAATGCTAAATTCACTTTTAGAGAAAATGAACTTACCAAGCAAAGTGCATCTTGGCCCACTGAGATGAAAGCCAAGATCGGTTCTGTCTTGATTTCAATGCTGCTTCATGTTGCTAAGGTGCCAGTTAAGGGTGTTGATCCTGAAACTCAGGAAGAAGTTCAAGGTACTTCCCCCGCCATTTATCATACTTATCAATATTTGGCTGGTAGCCGTATTGGTGTTTTAAAATTCCATAAAATCATTGCCAAGAAGCTGTCAAGTGAAAATATGACTGGTTCTATTCAACCACATCACTTACCCATGCTTATCAAGCCTAAACCTTGGACTTCCTGGAATAACGGTGGGTATTATATGAGTAAGAGTTATGTGATGAGAACAAAGGAATCACCTGAACAACAAGCCTACTTAAAAGAAGCTTCCAAACGTGGTGCAATGAACGAAGTCTTTGAAGGTCTTAATGTTCTTGGTAACACTGCCTGGACAGTCAATAAGGATATCTTTAAAGTGGTTATGAAGTTATGGAATACTGGTAAGCCCTTTTTGGATATTCCTGGTGTATCCGATGATGTAAAATTACCTACAGAACCGGCCAGAAATGTTGATCCGGCTATTAGAAGAGATTGGCTCAGAGAGTGTCGTGCTATGGTTAATAAGCATCAAGCCGATCACAGTCAAAGATGTGATACTAACTATAAATTAGAAATCGCGCGTGCTTTCCTCGGCGAGCGACTTTACTTCCCGCATAATATGGATTTTAGAGGTAGAGCTTATCCCTTATCGCCCCATTTAAATCATTTAGGTAGTGATTTGTCCCGTGGTTTACTTATGTTCTGGGATGGTAGAGAGGTTGGCGTTAGAGGTTTCCGTTGGTTGAAGATTCAGTTGGCCAATGTTTTCGGTTTCGACAAGGCTAGTTTTGACGATCGTGAGAAGTTCTCTGATAAACATATTCAGGATATCCATGATAGCGCTAGTAACCCCTTGGAAGGGCAGAAATGGTGGATGTCTGCAGATGATCCCTGGCAAGCCTTGGCTGTGTGTATGGAATTATCAAAGGCTTACAATATGGAAGATCCTACAAAGTTTGTTTCTAGATTGCCAATTCACCAAGATGGTACATGTAATGGTTTACAACATTATGCTGCCCTTGGCGGTGATATTGAAGGTGCCAATCAAGTAAATTTAATTCCTAGTCATAAACCTCAGGATATTTACTCCGAAGTCGCTAATATAGTCAGGGCCCGAGTCAACAAGGATTTTGAAAATGGTAACGAGACTGCTGCTCTTATCAAAGATCATATTTCAAGAAAGGTAGTTAAGCAAACCGTAATGACCAACGTCTACGGTGTTACCTTTATCGGCGCTAGAGCCCAGATTGCCAAGCAAATAAAAGATCTCCCTAATATTGGACCTGAAAACATTTTCATTGTTGCATCTTACCTGACTGTCAATGTCTTCACAGCAGTTAGATCTTTGTTTCATGCCGCTCATTTAATTCAAGATTGGCTTGGTGACTGTGCTAAGATGATCTCAAAGGCTGTACGTATTGATATAACTAACCGTGTGGCAAAGAATGGTAACCGTCCTGATTTCATGTCCTCGGTCATTTGGACCACACCATTAGGTCTTCCCATTGTTCAGCCTTACAGAGATTTTTTGAAGAAACAAATTTCTACTAATCTCCAAACTGTTTACATCACCGATCCTTATGCTCTTGAACCGGTTAAGTCAAGAAAGCAAGTATCAGCCTTCCCTCCTAATTTCATTCATTCGCTAGATGCCACGCATATGTTAATGTCTGCTATTGAATGTGGTAAGAAGAACCTTTCTTTCGCTGCTGTCCATGATTCTTATTGGACTCATGCTGCCGACGTGGATACTATGAATGCTATCTTAAGAGATGCTTTCATCCGCCTGCATGAAGTTGATCTTGTTACTAAGTTAAAAACTGAATTCGATCGTCGTTATGAGGGCTTTTTACACTTTGTTACTATTGACAAAACATCCGAGCCAGCCAGGCGTATTATCGAGCATAGAAAATTACACTCTAAAGAATTAGGAAAGTCAGTTTCAGTAGCTGATGAAATCGAGGAAGAAAGAAAGCGCCGTAACTTATTGAATTCATCCAAGCCCAGTGAAAGAAAGTTGGGTGCAAGTATGGTTACTTCTGTCAGCATTATCGAAGAATACGAAAATATTGAGCAATTCTATTTGAAGAGGAAGGTTCAAAAGAGTCAGCTAATCAAATCTTCAGAAAACAAGGGTGCCGGGTTAGATAAGCCGGAAGCATTAGTTGATGAAATTGTTTTAGATGAGTCGGACACAGCAGCTACCGTACCTAGCGCATCTGAATCCATCGTTGGTGACGCCAAGGTTCTAGGTGTGTTTGTGCCATTAAAGTTCCCTGAAGTACCGCCAAAGGGTGAGTTCGACGTTCATCTCTTGAGAGACAGTCCTTACTTCTTTTCTTAGAGTAAGTTAGAAAGCGCTATGTATCATATTATTTTTAAACCATCTTACTATTTTATTACTACTTGTATATAGATCATCTTCATTAAAATAGAATAAACTGATGAAATAGAATTAACCTTTCTCCATATCAGAATTTTTGGGAATCGGAAAAGACATGGTATCAACACCGTTTTCAATTTTCAGCGGTATAGGAACTGTATAGGCTCAAAAAGGGTTATATTATCATAAGCCACCAATATATTGGACAGAATAATTACAAATGCTTTAATAACTAAGTTTAGTTTTATATATATTCAATTTTTTAATTATACAATAAGACAAAATCTTCAAACACGCTAGATGCAAATTCTTTGTTCAAACGTCATAAGATGAAATGCGGAGAGGACATTCTGTCGTCTTTTTAATCTTTCAGCCGAATCAGTTAATATAATCCTTGAACTCTATATTTAGTATCAATGATGAATTTGGAGATTTTAACATCTTGGCCTTTGGGAAATGACATCATCACAGCCGGGTAAACTTCAGAGGGGTCGTTAGGGGGGTTGAGCTCAAATAATTAGATTTTATTATAATTATTAAAAAGGAAGCTAAAATCCAATCGCCCGTCGCTCTCGCAAAAAAAGTTTAGTTTTTTGATTTAATGGCCAGGGTGTTTGTTAAGTTTCTATCTGTGATAAATATTTGTAAGATTTATACATATGCGACTGAAGGATAAACTCAAAAACACCGCCATAGAGGAATTTTCCAACTGACACTTCCTTGTATTCCCCGGTTCAATAAAAAAAGTCTTCTTAAATAACTAATAATACTCAGGAGATGCGCTTTAGGATCCGAATGGGGATTAAAGAGCAGTTGGGCTTGTTAGTGTCCTTTGCTGCTCTCTTGGGCCTTGGGATTCTTTCTGTGGTTACCGTAAGTTGTTGGTGTGACCTATGTTTCATTAATTTCTGTAGTCCCCTTATCTAACACCCTCTAATAGTACTTCAATACCTATAATACCATTTTGGATTTACGTGGTGAAAGGCTGGCCGTGATGGCTCAGCTTAAATCATCGCAGGTGTCCCAGTCAATAAGAGCTCTAATTAATCAAACTTTTGTGATAGCTTATAGAGACTTTTTCGGACAGATATTGTATAACTACTCTAATAATATCACTATTACTGCAGACCAAGTTGAAAGTTTGAGTACAACTATAGAGTCGTCTGATGATTTCATTGCTGCATTCATTTACGATGAGAACTTGACGACTATAATCAGTTCTTACACAACACAAGCATCGAATGCTAATATAACTTTTTCGATGGACTTAATACCCGGTCAAGGAAATGATCCAAAGACATCCAATGCAACGCTATTAGCATTAGAAGGTGGTGCTCTTATTGGACCAATGCTTTCTAGCGATGAATCGCAAACTCTTCTTTATTCATTGACTATTGTTGTATACGGAGATGTAAAAGAAGGAGAAGTTTTCCTTTTTTCCGACACAAAACCAGTGAGAGGATTCCTTACAGTTGTTTGTGTAGGTGAAAATCTCATCAGTATTTTAAATGATGATACAGGTATGGGGGAAATCTCTAGGACTGAATTGGTGCGTTTAGCAGGGAGCACGGTAGGATTTGGTACTAATAGTTCTAATATTATGCCTGCCAATTCAAATTATACATACGCCGTACCCTCAACGTCTTGTCCGACGTGCTTTGGTGTTGAATACCCTATCTATAATGATGCACCAATCATAAGAGAATTATTTAATAAGACATCGGGCTCTTTAATTAACGCCTATTCGAGTGGTGGGGTATCTATAGGATATTCACCAGTTGACTTATATATATACAGACCCTGGGGTATTTTGGTTTCTCAGACGCATCAAGCAGTGTATCGACCACTTTTTAGGCTGAGAAATATACTATTAATTAGTGTCTTTTCTATCGGTGCTGGTGTCTGTGTCATAACTATCATACTATCCCACTGGGCTGTTGCTCCCATTCGAATATTGCAGGCCGCGACTGAAAAGACGACTAATTCCAATATCAGTGACAAAGATAACTTTACGGATAGAAGGGGCTTTATGAAAATCCTATGTCTCACTAGGCTGAAACTTGTACCCGACTGCTCTCATAAACCCACTAAGACACAGCCAATAGAGAATCCGTGGTCAGAAGTAACTCTTGTCGAGGAAGAATACACAAATAGTAGTGTATCATATCCAGATCGCAAATCTACGAATAAATCAACTCATGAAGGTGATACGCCAGATTCCACTTCTTTTCCTAAGTTACGACCCAAGAAAAGCACCCGCACTGATGGGTTAAATGGAATTGATAACAGCAGTACCATATATTCCAAGAGCCGTGTAAACACGAATAATACTGACATCAGCAAGCATAGAAAAGACAATAAGAGTAGTGTCAACCCGTCTCGCGAAAAGCTCTTTAGCGATAGTAAAACTGAACCGTACATTACTGGCAATAATGAACAAACGGATAAATTTCAAAATAGAAACATATCATCCACCTCGACTGGGTTTTATATTCCTGACAAGGTTATTCAAAAGAAAAGATTTATCCGTGATGAGTTAACGGAGCTTACAGAGACGTTTAATCAGATGACGGATGAACTCCGAAAACAATACGATACTTTAGATCAGCGAGTTAAACAGCGGACGGCTGAGATTGAATCGGCTAAAACGTTAGCTGAAACCGCTAATGAAGCTAAGACGCTATTCATTGCTAGTATTACCAATGAACTGAGAACACCGTTGAATAGTATTCTAGCTATGACCGCGGTCTCTATGAGTGAGCCTGATGTGGATAAAGTCAAGAGTGATCTTCAGGTTATCTATAAGTCAGGTGAGCTACTGCTTCATTTATTGACAGATTTATTGACATTTTCTAAAAACCAATTTGGTAAATTAGAGCTAGATGAGACCGAGTTCACCATTAATGAGATTGTTTCTCAAATAGAAGCTATCTTCCGCGAACAAAGCGTTCGGTTTCATATTAATTTTCAAATTAACGTTCTATCCCGTAATCTGAATGAAGTCTTATTATGGGGCGATTTAAATCGTATTTTGCAAATATGTATCAACATTTTATCTAATGCTTTTAAATTTACTGAAATTGGAGGATCCGTCCAGGTACTGATATCGATTGATGAGTTAACTGGGGCATATTCACCCGTTGGTAATAACCGTAGTCGCTCAAGGAGTAGTGACGACCATAAATTTAGATCGGGTGATTGGAGCAAACCACTAAATGGGGGTTCAATTTTAGTGAATAATCAGCAAGAAGGTGAAGGTTTCGGCCATAGGTCAAGATATTTAATGGGAATATCTAATAAGCAAGTCAATGACAATAATTTGTTATCTGGGCAAAATATTATTTTGAAAATTGATATTTTAGATACTGGTTCGGGGATCCCCACTGAATTACAATCCAAAATATTTGAGCCCTTTGCTTATGCTAATAATAGTGGTGACCTAGAGTTTGAGAACGAAAAATGTTCTCCGGCAGTTGATGAAGTCAAGGCAAGGGGTACTGGTCTGGGTCTATCAATCTGTAAGCAATTAGCTACCTTAATGAACGGTACGATCAGATTGCATTCTGAGGTGGGTAGTGGTTCAACGTTTTCTTTCAAAGTTCCCCTGAAAGTGGCTAAGAAATTACATGAAAGGAACGGCTCCTATAACACGGCGGCGAGCTCTGATACCAATAGTGACTCTTTAGTAGTCAACTCTAGTGAGGATTTGGGTTCTGAAAACGATTTAGTGGGGAAACCTATCAAGCTTGTTACTAGTAATAATAGTCCATCGGGATCATTAAACCCTTCACTTCTGAAGCTAAATAATAACAGCTTAATGCATAAGAGTTCTAGATCATCTTCTCTGACGCCGCATTTTTCTAGTTTGATTAATGGGCACGAGCCTCGTACCTCCGATGATTTACGATTTTTGGGCGAGAAGTCACTCAAAAATTCAAATAATGGCGATATAGCGTATAGCAATACCGGCCAAGTGGTAAAAATTAATACCAGTAGAACCCTGCAAAGAAAGGCAGCGGCCGATTCTTGTATTCTGGTGGTGGAAGATAATAAAGTGAATCAAGAAGTGATGAAGCGAATGCTTAATCTAGATGGTATCAAAGATGTTACTATTGCCAATAATGGTCTTGAGGCGGTTGAAAAGGTTAAATTCATTCAGGAATCTAACTCGCATTATGATATTATTTTCATGGATATCCAAATGCCGTTAATGGATGGTAGAAAGGCCACGAGGATAATTAGAAATGACCTGAAATACGGGCACCCCATTATTGCCGTGTCGGCATATGCGGATTCTTCTAATGTCACCGATTGCTTAGCGGTGGGTATGAATAGTTTTCTCGATAAACCTCTGCGAAGGTTACAGCTTAATGAGGTTTTGGGTGAGTATGGCATTGACACGAAGAAGAAAGATAAAACGAAATCAACCAGACGGGTTTAATAATATAGAGAATCTTCAATTGTACCAGTTAGACTAATAAATATAAATCAAATTCTGTGCCGACGATTAAGAATTTATCAGTTTGCGACCGATATATTTCCGCTGGATGTATACTATTACTTTATCTTAATACTAAACACAAGAATATTTGTGTATTTGTATATTTGTGTGTTTGTATATTTGTGTGTTTGTTTGTACCTGCCGATAAGTGACGATAACCTCCATTTCTCTACCGCTTCGGCAATGTCCCAGCCTGGTATGTACTGGGGACTGGAATGTGCGCAGCCGCACCGAAATGAAAAAAAATTAGGCCCAAAAAAGAAAAAAAAATAAACCGGCAGAGAAATTCGGTATTAGGATTATCACGATTTACAAATTCCTGAAGAACGACGCTTTGGTTATCTCACGGGCGAATCTTTTTTTCTCTTCATACTATCTTATATTGATCTACTGGTTCCTATAGGATAAACTTGCATATATTGGTTTTTCTCTCCGGTTTTTCCCTCCCTCCCTCCCTCCCCCTCCTCGGTTAATTTTCATCCCACACACACTACTCGTATATTTTGAACATTTTTTGTTGTTGTTGAAACTTAATTATGTCCGCCGCCGCCGCTCTTTTAAGTTTACTTAAATCGTCGCCACAGGATATCCTTACTCCCTCGGCCGATTTAGTAAATTCCGCGCTTGATGCCATCAAGCTCAGCTTAGATCCCGTTGCGCCCCATTATAGTATATTTGACGATGGTATTACCGTGCAAGGTCTCGACGCTGAACAGGTCTGGGCTCAGGCTCAGATGGTCGTTGATGGAGTCGTTGATAAACTTGTCAGTGATGAAATCCCCTCGCTTAATCTCGGTACTATCAGTGATGTTGAAGATGAAGACGACGATCTCAGTGATGATGAAGATCTTGATTCTGATATGTCGGCTTTCGATGATCAATTGATCACCCCGTCTGATTTAGAAGATACTGAAGAAGAAGAAGAAGAAGAAGAAGATGAGCTTGAAATTGAAGAACATGTGGAAGGTGCTGAAGAAGCTACTGAGGCTCAGGATATTGACGAAGAAGAAGAAGAAGAGGAAGAAGAACAAGAAGAAGAACAAGAACAAGAAGAAGAAGAACAAGAAGAAGGAGATTTTGAAAAGGATGCCTTTGGTCTTAATGATGGTTTCTTCTCTATTGATGAGTTCAATGAGCAAGTCAAGGCCCTTGACACTAACTACGGTGTTGATTTAATCAAGAAGAGAAGACAACTCGGTGATCGGGATAGTGAAGACGATGAGGATGATGAAGAAGTTGACGAATATGATGGTGGCGATGAAATCGATTATTTTGCCGATCTTGATGCCGCTGGAGGAGAGGATGAAGATGAATCTGAAAATGAAGATGATATTAAATATGAAGATTTTTTTGGACCCAGAAAAGCTATGAAAAAGCCATACTTTCAACGGAATAATAACAACTCTCGTCCAAAGCCAGCTCGTGATAATAAGCCTAAACAAGAAGATGATTTCCAAGGATTCGGATCTGAAGTTGAGGAATCTGAATACCAAACTGCTATGGATAATGTGCGTCGTGATTTATTCGAATCGGATAATGAACAAGAAGATGAAAGTAACGGTGAAGTTAAGGAACGTCAATCTACTCATGAAAAGGAAAAGGAGGCTCTTATGAATCAAATTTCTCAATTAGAGAATGAATTAGTTTCAGCCAAGCCCTGGGCATTACGAGGTGAAGCCCGTGCTAAGGATAGACCGGCCGATTCCTTAATGGAGGTTAACGTTGAATTCGAACGTGGTTCCAAGCCTGTACCCGTTATTACACAAGAAGTCACTGAATCGCTAGAAGATCTTATTCGTCGTCGTGTGAAGGGCTACGAATTTGATGATTTACCTCGTCGTAACCCCGAAGATGCCATGGCTGCCATGTTGGCTCGACAAAAGAAGAATGCGGCCCGTAATTTTGAATTACTTGAGACCAAGTCGGATAAATCGTTAGCTGAAGTCTACGAAGCTGAACATCAAAAGAAGCAAGATCCTAATGCCTGGGCCGCCGCTCAGGGTCCCTCGCCGCTTGATGAATCTCATGCTGAAGTTAAGGCTCTTTTCCGTTCATTATCTCATACCCTGGATACTCTTTCCTCGTGGAATTACACCGCTGGTCCTCCCCAAGAGTCGGTCACGATTGTGGCAAACACCCCGGCTATTGCTATGGAAGACGCCCAGCCGACGTCCTTGGCCGATGACGATACTTTGGCTCCTCAAGAGGTTTACAAGGTCGGTGCCGCGCTTAATGCTAAGCGTGAAGTCGTGGCCAGTACTAGTGGTATGGTTGTTTCCAAGAGTGAAATGACTCGTGAAGAAAGAAAGCGCCAACGTAGACGTGAAAAGACTCGACGATCCAAGGCTTATGATGCTAAGGAACAAAAGCAACTCACCAAGGCCCAAAATGTGGGCTCGCGTGCTAATGTGTTGGAAACTCTTAAGAAGAGTAATGTTACCGTTATCGGGTCTCGTGGTGAAAAGCGTGATGTGGATGGTAAACTCAAGAAGGATGTGACAAAGACTGGTTCAACGTTCCTCAAGTTATAGAGTATTTTATTTTATTTTATTTTATTTTATTTCATCTTTCCCGCGCTATTATTTCTCTCATATACATGTATTTTTAATCTACCCTTTTTCAATCTATCGTTTTTTAATCATTTTTTTCCTTTCTAAAAAAAAACAAAATCCAATTTGTTTTTGTAGCTGGGCAGCCCTGCTTATGTAAACAACAACCCAGACTTATGAGGCGAGATCATCACCAATATGGCTTGTTTTTATTTATTTCATTGTTATCTTTAAAAAAATAAATAAATAAATATAATGAGCCCACATGAAGAACAATTACCATTATTGGCTATAAGTCCAACTACCGCCAGTAGTAATTGTGGTAGTTCACCCCCCACGACGACTGATTCTGATTTGCTTGAAACCAACCCTGATATGATTGCGCTGAAATCGGCGTTATCACTACTGGAATCGCAACGACAACGGGCCCAGGACGATATCCGACAACTGCAGCGACTGAAATCCGAAGCCGTTAAATCGCCCTTGGAGTTTAAAAAGTCCCTGATGCAGCGAGAGTCCATTGAGGGGGCGCCAAAGATGCAGCATATCGTCAGAGCGCCCACGATAGATTGGCAAGGTGATTATGGCGTCAGGGAAGATACGGGTTTGAATAAGCAGCCCACTGGTGGTGACGATAAGGCCATGTTTGGACGAGTTCGGTTGTTTGGTGATCCATCGATGTCCGGTAGAAAGTAAGGAAGAGGAGGATAAGTTGCCTCTTGGTTCCCCCGGGGCGGGGGGGATTGTTTGGTTTAGCCTGATTTAGGGTTGGTTGATGTGTACAATAGTTTATGTGTCAATGATATTTTTTATTTATTTTTATAATTATACTTTAATGGATCAAGTAAAATGCCGACGAAATATAAGACTAATTTAATGTATTTTTTCAGAGCAGAGATTATATATATATGTTATTATTAAAGTTGAGGCTTTTCCTTTGATCTAGAATCTGATTCTAATTCTTCTTCAAGCGTTTCATGCAAGACTTGTTCGATCTGATCGTTTTCCTTTGACTCTTGCGAGGTGGCTTTATCATCATAGAGGTCATCGTGAGCGTTGAGGAGTTGACTTAGGGCACTCTCCGGGTCGGCGAAGAGTTGATTAAATGTACCCTGTTCGACCACGGTGCCCTGTTTGCCCAGGACCACGACCCAGTCGGACCGACGAATGGTGGAGATACGATGGGCGATGGAGATCACGGTGGGTTTAGCCTGAAGGCCATCGCCGCCGATAACTCTATGAAGGGCTTCATTAACCAGGGCCTCGGACTCGACATCCAGCGCGGAGGTGGCCTCATCCAAGATCAGGATACTGGGTTGCTTGACCAGGGCCCTTGCGATGGCGATTCTTTGCTTTTGTCCACCACTTAATTGGGCGCCGCGACTACCCACTTTAGTATCCAGGCCCTTGGGGAAACTATCGATAAATCCACAGTTGGCCTTACGGGCAGCTTCCACGATTTGGTGTCGGGTCAAGTTACCACCGGGGATACCGTAGGCGATATTTTCGGCAATAGTGCCCCCAAAGAGCACGGGTTCCTGTTGAACGACCCCGATTTGTCTACGAACCGATTTAAGGTTGAATTCACGAATATCCCGGCCGTCGATGGCGATATGGCCATTAACGGGGTCATAAAATCTTAGCAAGAGCGAGGTCAGCGTGGATTTACCACTACCGGACGGGCCCACAATACATACCGAACGACCCGGTTGGATATCAAAGCTGAGGTTATTGAAAATGGGTACCGCCGGGCGGGTGGGGTAAGCAAAACTAAGGTTATTGAATGAAATCACGCCTCGGGCCTGTTTGGTCGTAAGCTTTTCACCGATGGTGGTCCTGATGGACGGTTGACGATCGGCTAATTCGAATAAACGCGAGGCCGCACCAGCGCCCTTCATGATCTCGGAATAGAAATTGGAAAGGCCAAAGACGGCGCCGGCGGTATATGCGGCATACATCATATAAGATGTCATTTCACCCATGGTGATGGAACCCTGGGTCAACATGGATGAGCCAACGGCGAGCAGGGCCAGGATAGTAAAATTACCAATGAGACCCGTTCCGGAGAAGAAGGTCGAGGAGGCAATGGCTTCCTTTTTACCTAATTCGAATACGTCCCTAACCTTTTCGTTATAAAGATGAACCTCCTGTTGTTCACCGGCAAAGGACTGCGCCGTACGAACGTTACTAAGGCGTTCCTCGGATACTTTAGTCAATTGGCCCACTGATGATTGAAGGTCACGCGAGATTTGACGAATCCGTTTACCGTAATGAAACGCGCCAAAGGCTAGCGGGGGTAGTACGGTAAACATAACCGCGGTTAATTTCAAATTAACAATACACATCATGGTCAACCCAGCCACGCCCTGGAGCAGGTTACGTAGCCCATCGGCGACGTTAATGGTGAGGGCCCTGGATACGATATTGGAATCATTGGACAGTCTTGAAATCAAATCACCCACACGATTAGCGTCAAAGAATACGGCGTCTTGGGTGATGGTACGTTTAAACATATAACTTCTTAATCGAGCCACCAGACGTTCGCCGATTAATTTCAGGGTCATGGAACGGGCAAAGTTGGCCACGGCACCTACTAAAAAGACGCCGCCGAGGGCCCAGAAAAAGGTAGTAATCTCCAAGCCGTAGATACGTTTGACCTTGTCATCGGAGGTCGCGGCATCGAATACCTGGCCCACGACGCCGGGGATGGCCATGGTCACAGCGGTGGTTATAAGCAGCATGGCCACGAAGAAGGCAAAGGATTTCTTTTCCTTGGCGGCCAAAGTAAACAGGCGTTTGATTTCGTACCAACCGGATTTAGCGCCATTATCCCGCGCCGATAGTCTCGCCGAGAGGTCTAATACGGTGGCCCCGATGGGGACTTTATCGATCTCCGATACTTTTGTTTTATTGGCGGGATCGTTATTGGCGGGATCGTTATTGGCGGGATCATCATTGGCGGGATCGTTATTGGCGGGATCGTTATTGGCGGGATCGGGCTTATTGGCATACCCACGAACAATCAACCCACGATAGATAATAGAATGAATAGAATGAATGGAATGAGGCGAATGAGGCGACATTCGCAGGCGCGCGAACGGGGTCGTCAGTGTACCATTATAACGTTGCGCTTGAACTCGATTGAACAGTTTGGGCCCGAATCCACGGGCCAGGGGCGCCAGAGCGCCCGCCGTGGAGCCCCCGGCGAGGGCAGCCGGGGCCCCTAAGCGGGACGCCGAGGACAACAAGCCCCGAGAGAAATAGCCAGCAACCAGGACCATGTTTGGTTTGCAATGGAGAAGGTGAGCCTGAGCGATAGGATACGGATCAGGTGAGGGAGAGCATTCCAGGTGATGCAATACGCAGCGTCCGGATGACAAAGCCGGAGGATACGAGCCATTTGCTCGCGAATACAATCACGGCGAACAAAAGTGGAAGAGTGTATAGAGAGTAAGAGTATAGAGAATAAGAGTAGAAGAGTATAGAGTATAGAGAGTATATGGCTTTCATGTTTACAGGGAGAGAGAGATAGAGAGTAGAGTGGAGAACTCGCTCGATAAATCGATCGATAAATCGAGTATGGTCAAAAAGGCAAATATCGAGTTTATTATACTATACTATATCGACCGCGCCCGACAGGGCCAATCGCCAGCGGGAACCACTAGTCTAATGGCCGCCTCGTCGGGCCACCGTGGGGGGCCACTCCGCTTAGAGGGAGAGGGTCTTGGGCTCGAGTTCTGCGGTGGGGGTTAGTATAGCTCGCGCAAAGACCGCCAGTTCGCGCCAACGCCAATTGGAAAATCAGCAGACGACCGCAAACGACACAAAACACGACTGGAGACACTTACGCTTACCGTCGACCCACTTGGCGGCCTTGGTCTCGAGGACGTCGCGGGAGGCGGCGGCGGCCTTGTTTTCGGGCTTGAGGGCCTTTCTCAGGGTGCGGGCCGCGATGGCGGCGTATTGGTTGTAGGAGAGGCCGGCGGCTTTCCAGGCAGTAGCGGACATGATGGGATTTAGGCGATTTAGGCGATTTGGCGAACTTCGAGGGGTTTAACGATCAAAACGGTCGTAAACAGTCGAAATGGCGATTTGGCCGGCGGATTTCGGCGAAATCGAAATCGACGTTCCGCAAAACGCGGCCTGAGATGTGCGGGCTCAGCGGCCGGACAAGTACGCCGGGGGCTGGCGGCCGGGTAACTGGGACGATGATCTGCAAAACACAAAAAGAAAAAACGAGAAAATCGCAAAAAGTTTGTAAATAGTCAGTAAAAGCCGTGAAAATAGCGTAAACCGTTGGCAACACAGTGCAAGAACGTTGGAAGAACGTTGGAAAAGCAGTCTGAACCCCCCTGTCACCCTCCTACTCCATGTCCGCGCTCGATTTCTACTACGGGCTGTCCTCGGACGACCCCGCGCTGCGCATCCAGGCCGCCGTCGGCCTCATCTCCTCGCTGGAGTCCAACGACTCCAAGCCCGACTGGGATTACGCCCTCAACCGGCTCGTGCGCGGGCTGGGGTCGTCCCGCGGCGGCAGTCGTCTCGGGTTCTCCATGGCGCTCACGGAGCTGCTGACCTCGTACGGCCGGGCCCCGGACCACGCCATCACGGTGGCCGAGTACCTCAATCTGCTGTCGCAGCACACCACCGTGACCGCCGGTATCACGGGCCACGAGTCGCGGTCGTTGCACTTCGGCCGGCTGTTTGGCCTGCAGTCGCTGGCAAATTCCACGCTGCTCTTGCAGCCCGGTATCGCGCTCCGCGACTACGAGCTGGTGCTGTCGGAGCTGCTCAAGCTGGCCGCCAAGAAGCCCTGGCTGAGAGAGTCGTGCTTTTTCACCATTAGCCAGTTTATGCAGAGCCATCTGGTGACGGCCCATGTGGCCTTTGATGCCACCCGGGCCATTGTGCTCACCATCGAACGGGTGCATTCGGCCTCGTTCGATTTCACGCCCGAGGGCCTGGCGCTTTATCTGGCCATGCCGCGTGAAATGCGTCACCAGCTGGCGGCCGAGCTGCCCGCGACCTGGAAACACGGCGACCCCATGTCGCAGGGCAACCTGCCTAATGTGGTCAAGGCCATCCGGGACGTCATCGAGGTCGAGGAGGCCGAGAAGGAGTACCGTGAAAGTAAACTACAGCCTAATAATTTACAGCAATTGAAAAACGGCCCCAAGGCGCGTGGCTCCAATTGGAATTCTAATTTACATTTCGTCTGGGTCAGCCTCGCCCAGGAGTTTAAACTATACAAGGACAATAGTAAGAAAATCAAGAAATCCAAGTCCGACAAGGGTCAAAAGAAGGATCAGACCGTTGACAACGCCAACGCCAACGCCGTTGGTATTGAAGAATTCTGGAAGGCCGTTGTCGATCAGACGCTGTTCTCCAATTCGGCATCCGTCGAACGCAAATATAACGGATTCCAAGTCTTTAATCACTTCTTGACCACCTTACCCGCCGACATGTTGACCGCCTTGTTCACGCCCAACCTCTTGCGATCGTTTATTAATCAATTGGCCTCCACGGATCGTTTACTTAATAAGGCGGCCAAGAGGGTCGCGCAGGGCCTTATGGATCGCGCCACGCAAGAACCCGCCGTCGTGGCCGTGATTATCCCGGCCCTGGTCGCCGGTAAATACGGTACCACCAATTTTGACCGGTTGACCAAGACCAAGACGGTGGATGGTTTACTCAAATTGACTAATGGGTCCCCCGACACCGTACAGAGTTTAATCCACACCTTTATTGAGATCTTCAAGCACCCGGCCGAGGAGGACAAGACCCCAAAGGCCAAGAAGAATAATAAACGTCAACAAGAAAGTGAGGATGAGGACGATAATGACCCCGCCGTGGCCGTCAATCCTCATAAAAACAGCGAGAGTAAACGTACTTGGGCCCTGGACCAATTACTCAACTTGGTGCGTAATAACAAAATGGACCCCGCGGCCGGCAAGAAACATTCCTGGCTGGAGTCCATTATTTCATTTTTGGTCGAGTACGGTTACTTTGAACAAAAGACGCTCGAGGTCCCGCTGGCCATTAATACCCAATCGGCGTCGCGTTCCCGCGTTTCCTCGGTACTCACGGCCATTGTGTCCTTACCGCGTGAGGACGGCTCCACCTGGGCTTATTTCACCCTGAGGGCCATCACCAAGTACCAAGCCAAGCACGGTGATGCCGTCTTATTATGCTCCTTAGAAGAGACTTCCCCAGTGGAGAAGGACAACAACGGGGATGATGATGATGACGACGACGAGAAATTCGATTTAGTCAAACAGCGCGATAGAGCGCTACGTGCCGTTGAAAACATCCGCAACAAACGCCAGTCCAGCCCCCACGTGGATTCCGTGCAGCTCAAGGCGTTTGAATTGTTATTCTCGCTGGTCTTGGTTCAGGTTTACGCCGGCGATGGTGAAGCCGCCGGTGTTTTGGAAGAATTGCAACATTGTTATATGACCATGTTGAATAAGCGTGAAGTCGAGGAGGGCGGCGATGAGAATTTGGAATCCGACGAGGCGTCGGATACCTCGGTCATCCTGATTGAAATCCTGCTCTCGTTTGCCTCGCAACAGAGTGCGCTGTTGAGAAAATTAAGTGAAACCGTTTTCGAAATCTTTACGAGTGAAATCACCCAGCATGGCTTAGATCTTTTGTATAACGTGATTAATTCCAAGGAATCCAAGCTGGGTCAAGAGTCGTTGTTTGATAAGGAGAATGACGAGGAAAGCGAGGAGGAGGATGAGGAGGATGAAGAAGAAGAAGAAGAAGAAGAAGAAGAAAAGGCTGAATCCGAATCTGATTCTGGTTCTGATTCTGATTCCGATTCCGACTCCGACTCGGGCGATATGGTCCAGGAAGCCGATAAGAAACTCAACGTGGCCCTCGCGCAGGCCCTTGGTATGTCGCAGGACGGTGAATTGGAGCTTTCGGGCTCTGACTCGGGCTCCGAATCCGACGATCTGGGCAACGAATCCATGGACGACGAACAGATGATCGCGCTCGATGAGCAACTCGCGGCCATTTTCAAGACTCGTCAGTCCATTCTGGACGCCCATCATAAGGGTGGTTCCAAGAAGCAGGACGCCCGTGAGGCCCGGGAGATGATGATCACCTTCAAGAGCCGTGTCTTGGACCTTTTGGACATCTACGCCCGCAAGGAGGCCAGCCAGAAGGCGGACGCGCCCGCGACGGCCCCGAACGACGGCAACACGCTCATTCTGACCATGATCATGCCGCTGTTGTCGCTGATCCGCCTGACCGGCGAGAAGTCGCTGGGCGAAAAGGCCCACGCCATTATCAAGAACCGCGTGTGCAAGATGCGCCACACGCCCCGGGTGGTCTTTGACAACGGCGACGAGCCGGCCAACGACGACGGCGATGCCCCGATCAATGCCGTTTCGCAGCTGATGGCCCTGCTCGGCGCCGTGCACGACCAGGCCAAGCACTCCACCAGCCACCCGCACTTCCACGCCTGCAGCCAGGTCAGCGTGTTCATCGTCAAGACGCTCGTGGACGCCAAGCAGTACCGCGCCATGGACGCCGGCCGGGCGCACGAGCTCAGGACCGCGATCGTGGACCAGGTCGTGGACGTGTACGCCCACACCATGAAGGACTGGATGGCCAAGAAGAGCTCCAGGATCCAGCCGGCGATGTTTTTCGACTTTATCAACTGGATCGCCAGCGTCAAGAAGTAGCCGAGTGTATAGTAGCCCTGTATTTTAATTCATCTTTAACTATCTTTAACTATCTTTATCTATTTACCATTTATCATTTACCATTTATCCATTAATCGCTGGCTTGTCGTGATTTGTGTGCAAATCCCGTGCGCTCTCGTGATGCGCGGCGTGACTAATCGCGATCTGAAATCATCCACAAATCCTCCTCTGACCACAATTATCACCACCGACTCCACCGGAACTGCCAGAGCTACCGTCAACACCGCTGGCAACTACTCTCGCGTCGCCGTTTGCTGTAATCGCCATGTCCACGCTCGCCCCCCGCTCCTATGGTACGTAGCCGTGTTGGCGGGGCTGCCGCTTATCGCTTATCGTGGCTTGAGCCCCGCTTGGCGATAAGCCCCCGTTTTCATACTTTTTCATAGTTTTTTCATAGTTTTTTCATACTTTTTTCATACTTTTTCATTCCATGCTAACTTTGCTAGCCCTGGCCGGTGCCGAATACCAGTCCTCCTTCTCCAGGCTCGTCGGCGGCCAGCTCGTCTGCCTCGTGCCCTCGTTCACCCTGGAGACCGGCATCGCCCTCACCAACGTGCCCGTGGCCTACAAGACCTGGGGCAAACTCAACGCGGCCGCCGATAACTGTATGGTGATCTGCCACGCCCTCACGGGGTCGGCCGACGTCGCCGACTGGTGGGGCCCGCTCATCGGGCCCGGCAAGGCCTTTGATCCTACCCGTTATTTCATCATCTGCCTCAACTCCCTGGGCTCGCCCTACGGTACGGCCAGCCCGGTCACGCTTAACCCGATCACCCAAAGGATATTCGGGCCCGAGTTCCCGCTGACCACGGTCCGCGACGATGTCAATCTGCATAAACTCATCCTGGACGATCTCGGCGTGTGCCAAATCGCCGCCGTCGTCGGCGGGTCCATGGGCGGCATGTTGACCCTCGAATGGGGCCTATTGTACCCGGATTTGGTCCACTGTATCGTGGCCCTGGCCACCTCGGCCCGTCACTCGGCCTGGTGTATCTCCTGGGGTGAAGCGCAACGCCAGTGTATTTATTCGGATCCCAAATACGACGATGGCTACTATTCCTGTGCGGAACCCCCTATTTCGGGGCTGGGCGCCGCCCGTATGTCGGCCCTGCTCACTTACCGTAGTCGGAATTCATTCGAATCCCGATTCGGCCGTCAAACGCAACCGGTATCCACCGCTGGATTGAAAAAATTAACTAATAACCCCTCCTCACCGCCGTCTTCCCCGTCTCCGCCGTCTTCCTCGTCCACTGAGACCCCGGCTATGATGCCTACACCGGCGTCTACCCCCTCCATACTACCGAGCCGTAAGAATAGTACCGTGGGCGAGGAATGCTGGGCCGTACATAACGAAGGCCACCGTAACCGTAAACCGGAATCCCAACCGTCTTCGTCCTCTAGCCTTTTATCGCAAGCCGCTAATGGATCTAATAAGACATTCACCGCCCAGTCTTATCTAAGATACCAATCCAATAAATTCACTTCCCGATTCGACGCCAACTGTTATATCGCCATCACCCGTAAACTCGACACTCATGACATTTCGCGTGATCGCGCCGATACCGTGGAGGCCGCGCTGGCTCTTGTCCATCAACCGGCTCTTATCATTGGTATTACCTCCGATGGCCTCTTCACCTTTGCCGAACAGGAACTAATTGCGTCTAATATCCCCGAGGCCCGTCTTTACAAGATCGAATCGCCCGAGGGCCACGATGCCTTCCTATTGGAATTCGAGGAGGTCAATCACCTGATTGCCCAATTCCTGGCAGAAAAATTACCCCAGATATACTCGGGACCACCCGTGGGCGATGCCGTTTCAGGTGATGGCTGGGAACAAGGTAGTAGATCTAGTGTGTTTGGTGAAGCCGAAGCCGATGGTATTGCTACTTGGTAAGATGTTTAGACTCATAGACTCAGTATTAAATACTGTTCAATTTTAATGCCGTGTACGAATTCAAAACTTTGGCACTTTTCATATTTATATTTACTATCCTTTTGTCGATAAAAAAAAAAAAAATTTAATTGATGGATCCTATATATTTTACATACACTTTCTCTTTATATAAACGAAAACAATTTATTACACATAATTATACCTTGGCCAACATCTGTCTAACGATGGCCTTAATCTTATAAAACTCCTCACTGACCCCACCTTCAATAGTGACCTTACCGGATGATTTTTGCAAATCACCATTGTCTTCACCATTAACATCGACATTTTTACGAATAATCACCTTCTTTTCACACACCAATACACCCTCAGCGCCGAATTCGGTACGGAAGCCAAGTGAAATCAGTTTATGACGAAGTTCCGATAATCGGATATCACCAACCAATAACGACGACGATGAAGTCTTGGTTGAAGACGGGATCATAGCCAAATCACCACCACCACTACCACTACTACTACTATCGGAAAACAGCGGTTCCAAGACAAAACTCGACACTGCCTCGCCGTCTTCAACAACCTCATTCTCATTCTCGTCATCGTTGGTGTTGGTCGTGCTCACTCGAAGTCGGCCTGCCAAATGGGCGATATTCCAATTACCCGGGATCTTTTGCCATTTAAGGGACTTGGCCAATTGGTCCGACAACACCATATTGACCGAATGGGTATTGACCGAGGCGTTGATGGGGATATTGGCTAGCGCGCCGTATACCTCCGCCGAGGCACCTAAGACCGATGTATAAGTATCGGCCAATTCATCATAAAGCGTGGGCTCGTTGACCGGACCCACAAAGATAAGTTTCTTGGGCTGGATTCGAGGGATGATCATCATCATGGACCTTTCATCCGCCAAACCCTCAAAGTCAATAAATTCAACCTGACATAAAACGTCTAGGACGTCATGATGGGCTATCACCTTGATGGGCTTTTGTGCCGAATTAGTGGTATCATGACCCCCCGCACCGCTGCCACTGGTCAAGTAAAGGGTGGACGTGGAGTCCAAAAGCGCCGTTTCATCACCGTATAAATCGTCATTCCATCGACGTTTCTCACCAAGGGTTTCGCTTTCAGTGGTATTACTCTCCTTTTCAATGGCCACTATAGAGGGTTTACGTTCACTAATGGCAAAATCTTCAGCCCTTATGGTCTCACCATAATCGGTAATCCGCCGCCTCTTTTGGAAAAAGGGAAACATACAATTCTTGGTGTTTTCACTATTAGTCATGGCCAAAAGTCGCTTTTTGACATGAGACCGCGCATCAAAATCATAAGTATCGTTAGAATAAACCAACATACCTAATTCAATATTACCCGTCATGATTAATTCTTCTTCCTCATCGGAGGATTCGCCATCTTGCTCAAAATTCTCTTCTTGTTCTAAAATAGTCTTATTACGTTGTTCCATGGCCAGTAAAAGTTCACGCGACCGCTTCAATAAACTCATATCTTCCACAAACTTGTTCAATTCCTCATTTTCTAAAGCTACTTCAGTGTTGTAGGTTACTGGCAATTGAAGTGCCAATGCCACACAGTTACTATTATTACTATTTCGATTACCGTTATTATTATTATTGTCAGTCTCCCACAGTCGGTATAGTTCACCACATAGAGTATCAGGATCCGGCTTTTCCGTGATAATCAAACGCGTATTATTAGAAGCACAAAGTTTGGTGAAAAGTAATTTAGAGAACCCGATTTCCATTTCTTCACCGGATACCATAACCACTTTAGGCCCATCACTACGTAAGATATCACCCATATTGGAAGTCACCGTAATATTCTTAAACCGAAACGGTGATTCGTTCTTCGTTTCCCATTCCCGAATAATCGATGAGGACATCCATTCCAACATCGAACTGGCATAGGACATCGTTCGCGAACCCATATGGGAAAGATAAAATAACGGGTAATTAAGATTACGCGACTGGAAATGATTACTGAGAATATGAGCCAGTTCTAAAAATCTCGAACCGGTAGACGTGGGCAATAATACCGTCCCGCCACGTTCCAGCGTTTCCTGAACTGATCGGAATAAGGCCTCGTCACGCTTTCGTCGACCGACGCCCGAACCGGTCTTGGTACCACATACCAATACCGTGGGCCGATGCAGAGCCGGTAATATACCATTGGTGGATTGTAAACTATGGTTACTGGTACTACCGGAATGGGATGAGTCGCGGCCATCGGTATTATTACCAATAGCGGCCATGGCCGTGGTACTGTTTGTCGCATTAGCCGCTAAGAAAGCTGCACCGTTTAAATGACTATCCTTAGAATGGTTCCAATCCACCGCATAAACCACATTTTCTTGATCCTTTTGTAGTCTCCAAATTGTACCACCGAGCGAATGTCCCGAATTATAAGCGGTAATGGTCAACCCCTTCAATGCACCGGCAATCAATGCAGTGGGTTGTGAGTATTTCAGTGGAATAATTCTATCAAAGATGGCCTCAACGTCTGAAACGGTAATTTCCGCATCAAGTATAGGACCCAAAAGACCAGCCGATCGGTAGGCCTCTAAGGTTACCATACGGCCCATATTGATCACGGGCAAGGTGGCGTAAACCGGAATCGACGCCATACTGGGATTAATATGACAAGTGTAAGCGTAGGCACCCAAATGCGAAATAGAAGCATGAGTTAATAGAATCAAATCAACCGAGCTGGTGACTTTACTCAAATGATCAATATTCATCTTTAACTTAGGGTCCCAACCCAGATCAATAAGCACGCGCACATCATCAAACGTCAAAAGAGATTGATAGTATCCACCAGCCGTGGGCTTGGCCGGTACCGCAATTTGATTATTCCGCAAGCTGGCGGTCGCTAAGGGCTCATCGGGGCCTTTTTCGTCCTTGACCACTACTTCACCATTGACTTCATCATTGCTACCATTATGGCCAACGTCTTCAGTTTCGGCCCGCACCAACCCCCCGCTAGTGGGGGCCAGGGTAGAATGCTCGTCTAAAACCGTTAATGTAAACATCTAGGCTTATATTCCGATACCAAGACGATCCTTCGATACCGTTGTGGGTGTCAAGTCGGAAGCCTTGAGGGTGAAGAGGTTGTGCGACGGTGATCTGCAGCGTGGGGCTTCAGTGGGAGAAAGAGATCCAAGGGACTCTGACAGGCTTAAATTTGTCAACAAGAATACATATATATATATTTATATCATCAATATTGGAATATTATATAATTATGTAAGGCTATAACCATCTGCACTTAATTTATAATCATCTGCATTTAATTTTTCAGGGCTCATGGTCTACAATCATCCAAGAATCGTGCGACCACTGTCCGTCAATACTACTGTACCCCGTGGCTGTTTCGTCGCGGGACTCATCATCATCATCGACCTGATGAATGGCATACTTGTGAGGGTTAATGGCATCGCCCACTGAAGGCCGTTTATTTCTGGCCTGCTTGGCCTCAACTAGGGACTTGGCATATTCTAGATCTCGGTAGATCATATTAATTGCCTTCTTGGTACCATTCTCCGCTCGAATATGAGCCCCAATATCAGCAGCTCGCGCCAGGATGCGATCGTTATGGGTGGCTTCCCATAGCGCCCGTGAGAACTGCTTAACATTGAGTTTCTTTAAATAAATACCCGCGCCCAGATCTTCGACCCGATTGGCGTAAAAGAACTGATCGCCGAAAAAGGGTTTGATAATAGTGGGAAGACCGGCCCTTAAGGAGGCCCCCGTGGAACCCGATCCACCATGATGGACAGCGGCGTCCATCTGAGGGAACAGCCAATCATGGGGAGCCGATTGAATTAGGAATACCTCAGGGGGTAGTTCCACTTCCACTTCATTAGCCTTCTTCTTGCCTAATCGGTCAGACCAGCCCTTGGATAACACACAGCGAACATCGGCCTTTAATACCGATTCTATGACGGCCTTTGTAAGTTCCTTGGGATTCGAAACAACAATAGACCCAAACCCAATATAAACTAGTTTCTTCTCATCTCGTCTTGCCTGGGCCATAAACTCCACTAAATCAGCGGGTGGCTCGTAATCCTTATTACCCTCATCCAAGAACCAGTACCCGGTTACAGTAATCCAATCACTAAAGTCCAGTGGCGGTGGTAGAACCGAGGGCGAGACGCTGTAAAGAAAGGGCACTTTATTCTGTTGCATGAGTTCCAAGTTAGTAGGCAGTAATTTTAAAGTCTTCTTACGCCAACGGTTAACTTGACCGGCAATACCCTTCCAGAAAACATTATCAAACATGACATAAGTTAAATAATTATAAGAACCACCCATTTTCTGATCGGGGACAATAAACGAGTGTGGGTAAGCTCTTGTGCGCGACCATGGCATTGTAAAAGCACGGAAATAAGGTACATTAAGTGCTTCTGCGATATGAATGCCGCCCATGGCACTAGGGCTCTCAATAATAATATCGGTCCCCTGACAAGCTTCCCATGATGTCAATAAGAGTTCATCAATCCAGGTTCGGAATTTGGATGCTGCCTCACGCAGGAAGGCTACGGAAAACATACCGTGATCAACCATGATCTTCATGAGTTCGGAGGGATCACCAGCTACTTCAGCGAATTCGATACCGTGCTTTTGGATCCAGGGCTTGAACTCTGAGTGTGTCGCAATACGTACTTTATGGCCCTCAGATAAGAGTCTCTTAGCTAGTGCGATATACGGTTGTACATCCCCGCGTGAACCAATTGTTAAGAGGGTGAAATGGTATTTACGGATTGGGATGGCGAAATTCTGCACGGATTCCGTAAGTTCACTACTGATCATCACAGGGGGGATATCCACAGTCATCTGATTCTGTAGTGCGTCCTCAAACGAACAGAGTTTAGCCATGTTACACGATAGCATCGTACGATTACTATTCGGCACTGTGGACGGTGGAAGTTTATTCAATTCATCCATATACCGTAAACATACCATCTCACAATCGTCACGATCATTCCCTGAACTAAATTCGAAAAACACCTCCTCATGTCGGTGAATAACAATCACTAAACCCGAATATCCAAACTTGAACCCATTTTCCTTTGTCACGTTTTCGATATCCCGCAGCGGTAAAACCATTTTCGTTTTGATCCCGGGCAATAAACTTCGGAAACATAAATAGTTTCGACTGACATAAATTTTGCCGTAGGCTGGGATACCGCGGTAGAGGTGACAAAAATAAGTAGCCCTTAGTGATTCCGAATCACCCAGCGCAAAATGGTCCCGGAATCTTTCATTGCCTATATTTTTATCCTGCGTCGAAAGCGTTTTCTCACTTAAATTATTCCCGAAATTAGGCTCATCTTCTTCATTATCAAAGTGACGGGCGCCACCTACCCACATCTCGGTAACTTTATGTATAACAGGTATTTTAAACGGGACCTTCCCAATTTGCTTGGCGTAGCCTGCCCATGATCTATCATTGGAGGGTGATGAGGACAGAGGGCTATCAACTCTAGGTGAAGGGGGCAGAGGGATATCGACTTTGGGTGTTGAGGGCAGAGGGCTATCAACTTTAGATGACGATGAAAGAGGGCTATCGACTTTAGGCAACAAGGGCAGAGGGATATCAACTCTAGGTGACGAGGGTCGAGATTCCTCGACTATGGGTGACGAGGGGTATAAATTATCATCAGAATAAAACGCAATAGGGTCTTCTACTGCGGAAGTATCCTTACCTTCAGTCGTAATATCAATATCACTGGCCAATTTGGAATTATACCGTTCTCTCGAGCGCTCTTTCAAGGACTTTGAAATCGGGGGTGGCGTTGATGCTGTACGATGACGACCCCCCGGTAAGGTAATATTCCCAGGTAAGGTAATATTCCCCGGTAAGATACGTTTCAAACCGGTAAAACTGCTGGTTCGCTTTATGGGTTCGGAGATTACCTTTCTCAATAGCCCACTGGGTTCAGGCAAGAGTTTACCTTCAAGAGACGTGGTTTCGATTTTTTCATCATCTCCAAAATTTACTTGGGTTTTCCGTTTAGTGATTTTCAACGGGTTTAATGGAGAAAATCGTCGGTTATCCTCCTTGCCCCTAACTGGAGATACGGAAAAATCGCGTGTAGAATCATATATTTTCCTTAAAGATCTTGATCTGTCGTCTTCTTCGAGTGGCAGCTCGCCAAACGAATCATCCAGGACCAAATTTTTGGAAGACATTATAGCATGTACTGTTTTCATAACCAAATTACCGTTTTTAAAGAATGAAAATAAATACTCATCCAAGGCGTAGGTTTCGTCTGATTCAATTACTTTGAATTTGAACGTCTCCGCAAATTCAAAGACTTGACTCTTTTCCACATCGATAATGTTTTCATATGGGATGATAATCTTGACGCGATCGCCCTCGTTATGACTACGGAAGATCTCCTTTTGGATAGCCTTAACCCATTGAGCGGCTACTGCATGAGTATCCGCTTTAAAATAGTAATTCTTATCCTCACACATTATAACAAAGGAGGTTGATTTTTCAGCAGTAGATGAATTATTACCTTCCACGGGTTCCAGTGATGCGTTTAAAGCGTACCTTAAATCAATAATACCCTCGGGGAAATATAAATCTATACTACTGTTAAAGTAAGAAAATGAATCATTCTTAAGCACGCACCAGAATCTGTTGTATAACGATGACTTGCGGGCCTTTTTATTGAGTGAACCGGAGTTAATAATGGCGCCAGTGTCCTTGCGTGGTAAATAGGAAAAGAAACAAAGCTTTTTCTTAGTTATGTAGAAATAACCCTGTAAGAGAATATTTCGCCATAGCCAGCATGTATAATCGGCAACCAATTGATCATCATCGTCAAGATCGATTAATTCACGTATTCTGTCCTCAACGGCTTGATTACGATCGGTCTCTTCGATTTCGTCCTTGTAGGTTTTATTAGTCAACATCGTTTGATTTGTCGTTTCCACTTCTGCTAGTTTCTCATCAAGAAATGATACTAGCTTTCTCAATTTTTTAGAATTATCACTCAATGGTGGAAGTTGGGGTTCTTTCTCCTCCTCCTCTGAGTCCACTATTTCTTTCTTTTCTTTGGTAATCTCTGGTTCAGCATCGGATATATCCGAATGAGGCAAATCAATATCCAAATGAAGATCCTGGGTCAATTTAGTCGCCAGAACTACCTCACCCTCGATATTTTTGGAAATCGCATGTAGCTTATCCACATAGGGCTTTATCTTGGATTTATCGTGAGCGGCCACTGGCGTGTCTTCGTCATCATCGCCATCCTCGTCGTTCTCAAATTCATCCAACACGGCTGCTTTGGATTTGGAATTAGCGGCAAAAATAGAGAAAATACTCTGAGCAATTCCTGAGGGTTGTGCCACGATATCGGTCTCATCGTCATCCTCATCATCATCGTAGCCTCCGCCGGCCCGTGGCGCCCCATCTGACGATTCATCGGTATCTGACTTAGTCCAGGGTAGAGTAACTCGTTTTTTGACAGCATTCAATGGGCTCGAAAACGATAGTGATTTGGAATGACCGGTCTTATTCTCATCCTCATCCTCATCATCATCGTAGCCTCCGCCGGTTCGTGGCGCCCCATCTGACGATTCATCGGTATCTGACTTAGTCCAGGGTAGAGTAACTCGTTTTTTGACAGCATTCAATGGGCTCGAAAACGATAGTGATTTGAAATGTCCGGTCTTATCCTCATCCTCATCCTCATCATCATCGTAGTCTCCGTCGGTTCGTGGCGCCCCATCTGACGATTCATCGGTATCTGACTTAGTCCAGGGTAGAGTAACTCGTTTTTTGACAGCATTCAATGGGCTGGAAAACGATAGTGATTTGGAATGCTTGGTTTTATTTTCTTTACTATCCGGAGTGGTTCCAGGATCATTGGTCGTCTTATCGGTGGTATTCTTATCGGTAGCGGCATTGATCTCACGGGGGGGTGATTCCTGGGACCCGGGGGACGAAGCAACCTGTCCTGAGGGCAAAATAGAAGCTATTTCAGCCTGAAGCTTGTCTAGCATAATGAATATGACCTCTTTAGGTTGACAATATGGGTGTGGTACGGGTTATTCGAGGGTGTTGGTGATAATTCTTTATCAGCCGAGGTGGGGCGTTAGGAGCAGCAAAGTACGGTGAGGCTGTCAAGGGGCTTAACATGCTAATTGCGTGAATTGTATGGGTCTAATGCTTTGCTATGAGCTGAACACCTGGTCTGATAAACACAATATAAACAAACTGGCTATAAGTGTTGACTCCATAAATAAAAAGAATATATACACTTGGTTATCCCAAAAAACAATTGGCTGAACTGCCGAGGTCCTTTGTGCCGCGGGAGCCATTCCACTGACGTGAGTATATACAAAAGAATGAATTAGTTTGATTTCTTTCTAATTTATTTAACCAAACGATTTAAATATACGGAGAAAAAAAGGCTCTAGAGATAATAACGGAAATGCAATATGAATATGAATATGAATATGAATAAACAACGGTCAAAATAACCAAATGAAATTAGAGGATGGATTTAGATCAACAAATGACACAATCCTTTTTGCTCTTTTTCTTCTTATCCTTCTTGGCCTTCTTACCACCAAGGTCATCCTTCGAACCCTGGTTATTCCGATTGTAATTATTATAACTGGCCGTCCGCAACCCTGGCTGTGGATTCAATTGAGATTGTGCTGGTATCTGTGAGTGTGGATTAGATTGTATGTGATGATGACTTGACGTGGAAGGTAACTTAGGCAAGGGGTTATTGTTATTACCGCTACTGTTAGAGTTGTGATTATTAACGGAGCTATAGGCGAATTGGTCCGATTCATTGAGCTCCTCGGGCATATAAGCATTAGCGTCCTTACGCATAATTTGACGAACTAAATCGGTAAACACGTCGTCGATATTAGTTCTGTATTTAGCTGAAGTCTCATAGAAGGGGACTTTACCCCAACTATTAGCCACGTCCACGCCTAATTCCGGTTGGGTGGCACGTTCGGATTCTAAATCACATTTATTACCCACTAGTACCATTGGCACATTACCGTTGGTGGTATTAGGCTCACCCTTAATCTTAATCACTTGTTCTCGTAGTTCTTCCAACTCCGCTAAGGAACTCTCCGAGGTAATTGAGTATACCAGGATAAATCCCTCGCCGTTCTTGATATATAACTCTCGCATAGCCGTGAACTGTTCCAAGCCGGCCGTGTCCAGGATCTCTAGTGTACATAAACGGTTGTCCACCGTGATATTGGTACGATAGGAGTCCTCTATTGTGGGATCGTAGTTCTCCAGGTAAACGTTTTGCACAAATTGTACTATTATTTGGTTAGTGGTGAAGTTATTTCATCCATATATAATTGGACCTGTTTTATTTACTTACCGGTGATGGCACTTTTACCTACACCGCCGGCGCCCAGCACGACAATTTTAAAGTCTGGCCATAGTTAGTACGATTACAAGGGGTCAAAAAACAACGATATAGTGGTTAAGAATAAATAAAAAATTTTACAAACCTCGCATAGTGCCGAGTGAAACAAGTGGTCAATAAATAAGAAAAGTCCGCCAAAGAAAAGTCTCGGGAAACAGGCTGAGGATAAGGTGGATAGGTGGGAAATAAGGATGAGAATAAAGAAAGACAATAACAAGGGCCGTCGATGTATATCCAGATATATATGGGTGTGTATATATAGAGTCTATTTCCGATAAAACGCGGTCAATTCAGGTAACAAGTAGTAGTAATAAGCAGTAGTAAACACCAGATTCGAGGTCGGAGCGCGGTGGAATGTATGTGTGAGACCGGCGCCTGTTTGTGTCCCACCGCTTCTCCACCGCGCACGCTCCGTCCCAACATTAATTCTTGTGGCTGTCTGCGCTGCCTGTTGGGCCTCTATCGCTTGGTTTGTTTCATCAGCTCAGCTGAGAATGGCACGCGAAGCTCTTCTAGAGGTCTTCTAGATGCCGCTTGTTTGTCAAATCTGGGTTATATCTGGAGACCATATAGGGCTATCCGGCTGGTTTACAGGGCCCTGTCGGACATTTGTATCTAGTTTTCCTTTTTTTGCCCCTCCTTTTTTGGTTGGTTTTCTCACTTTCAATATATTAAAACATAAATAAATAGACACTAAACAATAATATTTCTCAAAACTATACCATGTATGCTACACTATCACTAATACCACCCCCTACTACCCTCTAATGCTTCTCAATCACGGGAAACATGATGCCCCGCCTGGGTGAGCCCACTGAGGGTTTGCTTATTACTATTACCCCAACCACGGGCCTTGGACTTATTTCTTAACCGCGACTTTTCAGCTGGCGAGGCCTCGTCTTCATTGTTATTATTATTATTATTCACCTGACCCTGAATAAATGCCTTGGAATCCTTCTCTATGTTTTCGAGAAGGTTTTCATGGCTATTTTGGTAAAGCTGTTGCTGTTGCAATTGTTGTTGAAGTTGTTGCTGTTGTTGTTGTTGCTGCTGCTGATGTTGTTGTTGGCGTTGCTGACGCTGTTGTTGTTGTAATTGCTGTTGTTGTTGAAGACGGGCCTGCTGATGAAGACGTTGTTGTTGCTGTTGCTGCAATTGACGTTGTTGTAATTGTTGTTGTTGTTGTAACTGCTGTTGTTGCTGTTGCTGTTGTAATTGTTGCTGTTGTAATTGGAGCTGTTGTTGTTGAGCAGTCGAGAAATCCGCTGCACCGGGTACTAAATCACCTTGTCCTCCACTGGGGTGTTTAGCATCCTTATCTAAATTCCATTCAGCAGGGCGGGCTAGTTGGGCACAGGCATCACAATGTTCAACAAAGTGTTTGGCTGTAGGGAACATCTTTTGACACACCCGACACCATCCGCTTTCACTTTGTTTGAATTGTACGAAATGGACCAATTTCAAATGACGCTTCAATACATCCAATCTATTGAAAGCACCGCCATTTCTATGACAAGTGGGGTCCGAATGCCAATAGGGGCAGTTAAACGTGGGCTTTTGATGCGATCGCATATGTCTTCTTTGATCGGATAATCGCGCAAATGACCAGTGACATCCACGGAATGTACAAGGGTAGGGTCGGTCAACACTAGGTGTGGCGACCGATACCGCCGCAACCGTGCCAACATTACCAGCTAAAGCTAATTCTGAACCAGTCGAGGCCGATTGTTGATCAGAAGTTGAGGAATCGCCACCGGAAACGTTACTAGTAGAACCCGTAGTGGCACCAGTATCATCGTCATTGCCCTTGCTCTTATCCTCATCAGATTTAGTGGACTTTGCAATTTTATATTGATCCTCATCGGTTTCTTCACCCACAGCACGCTTATTGCCACGACGACCTGGTCGCTTTAACGTTGTCTTGCTGGAACTAGACTTTGAATCCTTTTCACTGGCTGATTTTTGATAACCAGGAACCGGGGTCCCATTCTCAAACATATTGCCGTTTTCAATCCTTTGATTCTGAGCTGGGGCCGCACCACGATTCATAGTGTTTCCTACAGCACCGGCAACACCCGGTGGGGGCGGGCCTCCTCCAGGAATACCAGCATACATAGGGAAATGACCATGTGCCTGATGAGGATAAGGAGGACGAGCCATGTACCCGTCTCTCATTTGACTCATCTGTAGTTGTTGCTGTTGCTGCTGCTGCAATTGTTGTTGTTGTTGCTGATTCACCAACGGCTGATTCATACCGGGTTGATTCATACCGGGTTGATTCATACCGGGTTGACCTCCATAATAAGGACCCGTGGGTCCATAATAGTAATTATAGGGACCTGGAGGGGTTTGACCGTAGTAACCGTAAAAGGGTGGGGGATAACCCTGATAGCGGGCAAAATTAGCACCAGCGGCCGCGGCGGCACCGGGGTCTTGACTGGCACCCGGTTTAGTAGGATCGGGCGAAAACTTCATATCGCTATTGGCTAATAAGGGGTCTTGAAATACCATACCTTCGTTAGCAGTAGGATTGGCATTGGCATTTACTGCCCCGCCGACTCCAGCATTACCCGGTACTCCGCCCACGCCGGCGTGGTACCACTCAGGGTTCGGATACCCATGTTCAGGGCCGTAATTATAATAGCCACCAGGGGCCTGCTGAGGGCCAGGGGGCTGTTGTTGTTGTTGTTGTTGTAAAGGAGCTTGAACGGGGGCTTGTTGTTGTTGGCCTTGGGGTTGACGGCCGCCTGGTTGGTACGCGCCGCCGCCGCCGCCGCCGCCGTAATAGCCCGGCCCCTTACTAGCGGCAAATAAACTAGCAGCGGCCGTTGTAGTTGGTGATGAAGAAGCTCCTACGGGCAAATTGGATAATATCTTCTCTGACGCGTTTTCGCCAGCGTTGGTCACCGCACGGCTATCTTCGGTGGTGCTGGCGTTGAGGTCAGTCAACGTGTCTTCGTCGTGTTCACTGGGCAAAGACGTCGCCTCGGGCTTCTTGGAAACGTTCTTGGTGGCGTCCGCGGTGGCGGGCGCACCGGTGTTAAGCTTGTCATCCGCCTTGGTCTCTTTAGCCTCAACTGAAGTCGTGGAAGTCATCTTGTCGCGTCCTTTTCCGCGCTTTTCTCAGCCTTTAGTTGGGGATGTCGGGATAATGAAAGAGGAACGGCGGCCGGGGCGCTTTTGCGGCGTGTTGAGCGGCGGGGACGGCGATGACTTTCGCCTCATACGAGGAAGACACACGTGAAACCCCGAAAAAGACACAAATACGAAAAAGACTCAAATACGAAAAAGACACAAATACGAAAAAATACACATGTGCTCAATTAGACAACGACAATGGCGATAATAATGACAATAAAAAAGATAAATTACAAATAATACAAAGACACTATAATCTTATAAACCTCTAAAGACGTTCTTACTGGCCGATCTTCTACCATCGAAACGTTGCTTCTTTCTACCCATATCCCTTTGCTTGGGCTGGCCGAATTCATCGACATCATCCTCGTTTTCATCCTGGGCCTTCTTAACGGGCTTTTGTTTGACGGCGGGGGTGAAGGTTAATTCGACTTCACCACGGTTACCACGTTTGATCTTCATGTTCTTCTTATCCTGAAGTTCGGACTCCATATCGGCATTATCCACCACACGATCACCAAAGGCGCCGGATTCATTAGTCGACACCGATTTCAATTGAGAAACAGTAAGTCTGGGCATCTTAGATTCCAATTCCTTCTTTCTTTCGGCTTGCTTGGCTCTTCTTTCTTCTTGTTTAAGCTTACGCTTTTCGGACGCAGCGATCTTAGCGCGGGCTTCTTCATCATCAATTTCTTCACCCGAGGATTCTTCGGATCTTGATTCTTCATCGGAATTCTGATCTTGACCACGTTGGTCTTCACGCTCGATTTCTTCCTCGTCAGCGGCGGTAAGACCACGGCCACGCGAGGCGGCAAATCGAGATGCGGCGGACGCATCAGCGGCGGAATCAAACTTCCTCGTACTCTTTGTGGGATTTAACATCTTGAATTCGTGAGTAGCTTCATCAACTTCGAAGTCTTCATCTTCGAAAACACCCTTGAAACGATCATCACGAAGGGCGTTACTAGCGGCCACATCACCCTTTTTACTACCTTCCTTGTGTACCAACCGTTCGGCAAGTTCCTTATTAACCTTAACCTTGACGCTACCCGTTGTACGAATTCTGGATTCTCTTTCAGCGGCAATCTTCTTCTTGATTTCCTTTTCTCTATGTTCCTTGTAAGCGAAGGGGTTGGATATAAGACGAGCTTGTTCGTAAAGACGAATATCGATAAAGTAACCATGCATATAACTCTTGACGGTATTACTACCAATAAGGTGACCCAAACTGAGTTCCTTAAGTTCGTTCTTGGTAACGAATTTATAGTTATCGTAAACACTAGATACGGGCTTTTCTTCCAATTCTTCAGTGACGTTATCCAAGAATGAACACCACCGGGGCGCGGGGCCTAATGTAGGGACATAATATGTGTGCATGGGTTGACCTTCATTAGCCAAGAAGAACATACCACTCTTGGGTACCCAGGCGATATCATTAATATCCACCGAGGGCTCAATCGACGTATAGGCCTTACCGTCATTACGATCCCAAATCTTAACAATACGTTTATCAGTACTAACGACCTTACTACCGGCATCACTTTCAAGGAAGAGAACCTTCTTAATAGGGAACCCATAACCTTGATCCTTGGTCACATTAGCCCCACTGGCTCTAAGATCGTATAAACGGGTAATACCATCATGAGTACCCACACCACAGGTTAAACCATCATCTCTGAAATTAATAGCCGTAACACCGGAACCGGCACCAAACCCATCACCACCGACGTACATACCACCGACCCGTTTACGACTTCTGGGATCCCAGAATTCCACACCACCGTTTTCCATACCGAACCCCATGAGGCCATGAGCCGGGTTAATGGCTAAGGCGTTAACACCGGTAACGGTATCATCGGGTTCACCTAATTCAAAGGGGGCTAAGAAACGACCTTGGTCTAAATTCAAACGATAGACTTCATTACCGGAGGCACCAACTAAGAGATCACAATTTTGAGAATTATAAGCAATAGCCCGACCGAATTTAGGAATACGGGATCTAGTGTGGATACCACCCTGAGCCTGAAATTCAATGGAACGATCGTTTTGTAAATGTACGGATTTAGTCCAATCATCGGAAAGACATAAGAAATCAACATTTTCCGCATCCGTATGACGATCAAACTTGAGTGATAATTGCGAGAACTCATAAACGTGAATTTGAGGCTTATAGGTACCCGTGGCCATGACGAAATTACCATCGGGGGTCACGGCGATCTTATTACTGGCCTCCTCGAATTCAAAATCTTGGAGTAATTCAATCCGATTAGCGTATTCGGCATCGTTCTTGAGCGATCTCTTGCGCTTCTTGGCTAACCAATCGGGCAATGACCGCGATGTGTTAGCGCCCGAGATTTGATATACCGACACGCCGGCACCAGTAGTTGATTTTAAAACCATTTAATTATGTGCGATTTTAATTTTTCCAACCGAGAATGATCAAAAATTGAAAAAGAAACTTTAGATTGGGTATTTCAGTACTAAGAAGGGATGTGAAATGGCGGCTGGGAGGTTTTTTTTTTCTTTTTTTCTTTTTTTTTCTTTTTTTTTCTTTTTTTCTCTTTTTTAGTTTTTTTTTGGTTTTTTTGGTTTTTTTTGGTTTTCGCGTTGGGAGTTTGCAGTGCGTCATGCGGGCCCTGGTTTACCTGCCGTAGAGTTCAGGCTGGGAGCTCGCAGCGGTTCCAATATGGATTTTGTGGATTCAGGCTTGTTCGTTGGAGTTTAGTCTGTTACGAGTTTAGTCTGCTACGAGTTTAGTCTGCTACGAGTTTAGTCTGCTACGAGTTTAGTCTGTTACGAGTTTAGTTTTACTGGGGTCTGATAGTCTAGAATAGGGTGTAGAATGCAAAGGTTTAAGGGTATGTTTCAAGATATCATCAAATTATAGAGACATAATAACGATGTTATTCGTTTTGTCACTAGTAGCTAGATAGTTAATTAATTAGATAGGCAGATGAATATACAGACATAGATGGATAAACGGACGTACCCAATCACAGAGATGTATGACTACTGAGCATTGACATTAAAAGACTCCATATGTTTACTCAACTTCTCCAGCGAAATCATTTCTACACCATTGCTCAACAATTCCATAGCGGCATCTTCCTTCTTACCAATGGCCCGGGTGGCCTCCTGTACCACACAAGCCTTGAATCCGCGCTTTACAGCATCCAGCGCCGTATACTTGACACAGTAATCCATAGCCAATCCCACCAAAAACACGTCAGTGACATCATTATCCTTTAAAAACGTCTCCAATTCCGTTTGATGTAGGCCCCAGACATCGGCAAACGCCGAATAATACTCGCGATCCTGCAAGAATCCCTTCTTTACCAACACCACATTAGTCGGCCGTTTCTTATCCAGGGGCGCCGTAGTCGACGATGTGCTAGGCTCCTTAGCCTTGAAATCGGCATCGTTAATGATATCCACCTGTTTAATAAAAGCCGTCGGGAATTCGCAACCCGGAGTCCCCTGAATACAATGATCGGGCCATAAGGTATAAGACTTCTTTTCGTCCTTGTTTTCCGGATTGGTCAGTTCCTTTTTAGTAAACGGCTCTTGATTATGCACCGAGGCAAAGGAAATATGTTTGGCCGGGTGGAAATCCTTAGTGGCAACCACGATGGGGAATTGCGGTAGAAGTTCCAAGATAGGTTGAATCACTTCATCACCGTCGGGCACAGCCAATGATCCTCCCTAACTTAGACGTTAATAAATTGTTCAAACATGCACACTAAGTACTTGGTTTGGATATACTCACGGGTAGGAAGTCGTTTTGTAAATCGACAATTAGTAATGCGGGCTTGAATGGCATTTCTGGATAATATTCTTTTTAAAACAAATTATATATAAACAATTATTAGAGTAAAAGCACAAAATCCACCACAACCACCTCCTCCGGTAATATCAACTTTATATGTAATTTCCGGTCCAAGTGTCTCAGTCTAGCAGTTGCCATTTAGGCCTCTATCAGGTCATTCTGAATCAGGAATGAGGGCCTCGTGGGTGGAATTACCCGGGTGTGGCCGCGTGGGGGTTACTATAAGGAGGATCGTGTAATGTTATATATACATATATATATATATATACATATAAATTATACCTCTTTCTCTAGCAGTCGATCCATTTCCGTCCCTTGCTCTTTCAGCTCTATAGTTGCGAGACATTTTGCCACTGGCCTGAAACGTTCACGGGTCCACGGATTCTCCGGACCCTATAATTAAATCCCTTAATACAAGACCTCAACTAACTGTATTATGCTACTGGCTCTTGTTTCAATATAATAGGGTTTCCTTATTGGGGTTCGTTGTGGCTTTGGGGTTTTTTGCAAGTACGGTCAATTGGTGGTGTAGGACCAAAAGGATTATATATTATTTTTCTGAATGAATTAATAAAGTTAGTTTATTAGCAAGCCTGTTTCCGGTCGGCGAGCCAAGATATAGCTTTCAATCATCCAACTCATAGACTTTACCAATACCCACCTACTAAACCGTTTATCAAATGAAATTGAAAACTGTTTGCGAATTGTAAAAGTAAAAACCACATCCCAACGCTAAGAGGCAACTTAATTAAAATAAACAAGTAATAAACAAGTAAAGTAAACAATCAACAGAGGCATACGGTAGAGGATTTAGAATGAGGAGGATCCTTTAACAGAAGAATGTAAAATAGCCAAAAAAGATTGGTAGTATTACAGGGCATTGATCTGGCACGTTGCTTTTCTGATTCCGATACGCCTGTGTAAACCCAACGACA
>JAKTWC010000082.1:0-66607 GCA_030560865.1 Nadsonia starkeyi-henricii
TTGCCAGATCTATCCACCACGCTCGTGTCCTTATTAGACAAAGACACATCCGTGTTGGTAAGCAAATCGTCAACGTCCCCTCCTTCATGGTCCGTCTTGACTCTGAAAAGCACATTGACTTCGCCCTTAACTCCCCCTACGGTGGTGGCCGTTCCGGCCGTGTTAAGAGAAGAAATGAAGGTAAGAACGCTGGTGGTGATGATGAAGCCGCTGACGATGAAGAATAAATTAATGGCTTGTCATTGAACTAATTATATAAAATTATATGTTAAACTGTCATTTGTATATCCTACATACTCTAATTTCAAAAAATCTTAAAAGTTTTTAAACATTTATTCTCTCCACCATAATTGTGATCTATAAGGATATGTATGGCAGAATGTATTCTGCGACTCGTATCCAGATACTACGATAGACATGCCCATTATCTCAATCTCGGCATAATCAAGGCTATCTGGGTATCTTAGATCCGATGCCAGCGTATAGTGTTCAAGTGCAAGAAGCCAACTATGTGAATCTCATATTAGGGCTAAACCCTACTTTGTGCTCAAATTTTACAGAGCTCTTCAGTTCTCTCTCCCAACGTATGGTCTGAAATATTTTCAGTACTGCATACTTGGTCACGGTGCCCAAACCTCCCTTGCGAAAAGGGGAAGAGATTGGTTTACCCAAATGGAAGACTTTTTGTTCAGTTTGAATACAATCAACATTAACAAAAGGTATGTTAATTTGGGGTACTGCTTGGTGCTATATGTCTAAAGAGATGCGCTATAGGATAACTCAAATCTGCGAAATATGAACTTTGCCGTATTATGAAATTATTAAATATTCATTGAAAAAAATTGCCGTGTGGTAATGTTCAATTTTGTGGTTTCGTCGATCTTATACGCTATCTCATTTCACCAATTAATAAGGATCTTATACTAACTTTATTATCATTACAGTATTTAAAAATGGGTAAGAGGTACGTCTCAATTTAAGCTAATAGTCGCTATTGTAGTAGCTGTTAAGTCGAGCTGGTTCTTTTATGTATTTCTTGAAACATGGCTTTTACGATGATCGGATAATTTTTTTAATTTTCTACGACTGAAATTTTTATGCTTGTGATACCCTTCGCCAGTAGTTCTGGTATTCCCCTTGGCCTGATAATATCACACTATCTTCTAGATAGGATGTCCTTATTGTTTACCTTGTGGCTCAACTTTTTGTTCTGAAGGATTTTCAACTGCGGTGTTGTAAGCTTTTTTTTCAAATCGGAATCAAGGGAACTTTACATTACTTTATTTGTGAAATCGAAGAAATCATAATTTAAGAAAACACGAAAACTATTTAGAATACATGCTCGATTTAAGCGTTTAATTGTAATATGAGCTATACTAACAACTTTTTTTCTATCTATATAGCCGTGGTTACAGATCTGGTACTCGTTACGCTTTCAGCCGTGACTTCAAGAAGCATGGTGCCATTCACATGTCCGTCTACTTAAAGACCTACCGTGTTGGTGACATTGTTGACATCAAGGCCAATGGTTCTATCCAAAAGGGTATGCCCCACAAGTTCTACCATGGTAAGACCGGTATCGTTTACAACGTTACCAAGTCCGCCGTCGGTGTTATTGTTCAAAAGATTGTCGGTCACAGATACATTGAAAAGCGTGTCAACCTCCGTATCGAACACGTCAAGCACTCCAAGTGTAGACAAGAATTCTTAGACAGAGTTAAGGAAAACGCCGCCAAGAAGATTGCCGCCAAGGCTGCTGGTGAAGTTGTCCAACTTAAGAGACAACCCGTCAAGCCCCGTGAATCTAGAATCGTTTCTGCTGGTGACAACCTTCCCGAAACCATCACCCCCGTTGCTTACGAAACCTTCATTTAAATTTCCAAACAGTTCATTCTATTTTGTCATTTATTTATGTTTTTTACGCATGGTTTTCCCACTTCCGTTTAATATCTCTGGTTTAGTCTGATTTTTGTTTTTTTTATCATTTGTTTATAATAACGTATGAAAATTAGTATATATTTATATATATAATCGAACTATTAAAAAATTGTTCTAAAGATGTTACATGTTGGAGTTCACTGTATAATAAATCATTTCAAAATTAATCCATTAAGTCCTTAATAAATGGACGTCACTAAGCTCTCAGTTTAGAGGGGAAACAAACAGTATATATATTGAACTTAATATTCATAAGAATATATGTAAAAACCATTTTCTCTAAAAAATCAATTTTTTCAGTAATAATGTATTAAAATAAAAGGAATGAATTGTTTTATCTAAAAGCAAAGCTACACCTATATTATTGGGTGTTTTGGTACTATAAATCGTATTAAGTATTATCAGAGAAGCCTTTAGTTTAAATAAAATAGGAATAAGAGGTATTTTTAATCAATCTGACCAAGAAAAGGTCCTTATCAGATCCATCAAGGCTTTACAGGGGCGTTGTTTGTTCCTTTGACGACGCCGTTCGTTGGCGAACCTAAGCAGGGCTAAGTTAAAAACAAACTCTAATTATATGAAAAACTTGCTTTTACTTACCAATTCCGAACACTGGTTTCTGATAAAGAGATTCTATTTCCTAGGGATAAAGCCTCAGATTTTCCGATATTATTGTAAACTGAAAATCTATAATACAAAGTAAATAGTAGAGAGTAGAGTTGTTAGAGTAGAGTTGTTAGAGTGTTAGTAGATTTGCTTACTCTCGTTATTTTAGGAGTGTTTATTACTTACCTTGTTTTCAAAACTTTTAGCTGAAAATCAGAATAATTCCTTCTACCAGGTTTGATTTCCTCCTCAATTTCGGTTTTAATGATAATTTCGGTATCACTGGTCTCATTTTCAGCACTAGATTCAATATCAGAGCCATCATTAAATGATAATTTGTTAATTCCTTTGATAAGCTCTTGAATAATCCCTGGGCTTTCCTTGATTATTAATCCATCAGATGTGTTTTGGAGTAGCTTCATAAGTACATCTAAAAGCGTTTTACGTTTGAATTCATCAATCTCCGGTCTATCTTCAAGTTGAAGGTAAAGATTTCTTGAAGCTACCAACGCAAATCCGCATTTCATATCCGCTACTTTGTATCTAAAAGTAGATAACTCAACAATTATTTCACCAAGTTGCCTGGTTTGATGTAAAACATAATTATAAAGTTTTCTTTCTTCGCTAGAATAAAAATAGGTTTCGGTCATTTGTAATTTCTAAATTAGGTTAGAGTACTTGCATATAAAAAACCACCAGCCTTTAAAAATGATATTATAAAAACTCACTGGACTAATATCATTCATAAAAATCAGAATGGAACTCAAATCTTTATTATTTGGAATTTCCGTGATTAATTTCATTAAAATATTGCTGGATTTTTTGAGCCTGTATAAGGTTAGTAATACGAATACACAATTTATAATATAATCCTGATTGTCTTACATTTCTAGTCTAAGTTCGGAGAGCTCTTTGACATTTAAGTTACTCGACTTTAATTCTTTTTTTTTATTTAGCTGATATGGAACATGAATATCGGGAGATGGTTCTATTAGTGAATAAATTGAGCATATACTTTGCACTCTGGTTAGATTCGTTACTGAACCATCAAAAATTTGGGAGTTTTGCATTTCACTTTATTTCATATCAAATATCCGTTCTTTGGTGCAGGATAACTAATTTATTTCAAAAATAAATAAAGCTGTAACAAAGAAGATTGGGTTGGAGAGGATGTTCACTTTTATATCCCAGAATTTCCTGTCTGTTTACAAATGACTGCTCTAGATACGATGTTTCATTGTTTCATTTCTAGACGTAACAGGGGTTCAGGGATTTGTTTTTTCAAAAACACATGTTTGATGTCCAATAATAACGCATTGACCAGTCACTTTTGTGGTTAGTGTGAAAAACACAATATTCAGAGGGATTCTAAACTATAGTTATTTAGCTTTAAATAAGCATTAGTTTAGAAAAATATCTATATATTAGAATACAAATATTTATTTTTATTGAAATAATTATTTTCAATGCAGGTATGTAACTAAATCAAATCAAAAAATGATAGCATGCAAACCAATAAAAAATTGATATGTTACATATATATGGGCTCATTATTTTAATATTAGATTTTAAAATTTTGGTAGATTCTGTTTTGCCCTTACTGAATTTCTCTTTGAAGTGGTTTTGTGGCAGGCAGACGTACAGGCTTATTGCACTTTTAAAGTTTAGAGAATGGGACCCCATCAATTCACACAATACCGGTTTAGGCCTTTTTCTGAAATGAGGGCTTATCTGTGCGGCGCACTATATTAATGATTTCAATTAGAAGTATGCCCATATTATCATCAAGAGTACAAAATAGCGGCCAGATCTTACTTCACTTAATATTTTCTTAATTCAAATTATCTGTTATCAACTTATACTTCTTAAAACCACTTAAGATATGATAACTAGAAATAAAACAGCAACGAGTTCATCACGCTACAAAAGGTTGCAATTCAGAAATGTGAATACCCTCTCCCCTAAGGAAAACCAATATATATGCTTGAAGCCCCTAAAACCTTCTAATTCACAAATTACTTCTGACTTCTTCAACCTAGAATCTAATTTCATTCTCAAGCCCTTAAAAAATGAGTGTGTTCCTGGATTTCCACCATTAACTAGTGATCTAATGCAACTTCTATTTGACGAAAGTATCTCTATTCGGACCAGTAGGAGAATCAGAAAATATTCTTCTTCTCAAAAGAAAAAAATCAATGGTTTTATGGGTTTCAGATCTTACTATAGTAAAAGCATAAATTTAACCCCTCAAACATCTCTTTCAAAGAAAATGGCAGATATCTGGGAAAATTATCCATACAAAAAGATCTGGGAAATATATACCACGCAGTACAAGCAATATCCAAGATCGGAACCCTTCAGTGTTTGGCTTGAAAATGTGGAAAAAATGAGCTCTCCAGGACTTGATGGTGATTCTTCTACTGTTTTCATAAATCAAAATATAATAGATTGCAATGTGGATAATATATCAGCTGAAGGAGCTGCGGATAGAGTGATCAAAAGCTCGTCTACATTATTCGAGCCTTTCTATAACAGTCCTTCAGGTGGCCTTTCCAATGATGATCCTATGCTCAAATATTCAGAACCTTTATTAGATGGATCAGATCAAAACACTCCAATAGACCATTTAACAGAAAATACTATTTTTTCTCCTCACAGAAAAACAATAATTGAAATGGAATCCGAAGATCAGATGTCAATGTCCGTGGATTGTAATATACTTGTTGTTATTGATGATATTCTTTCTAACTGGGATGAAAATATATACTTTGACGAATTCTTGAAAGTGAGGTCTTACGGTAACCAAAAAATAGACGGTTTTATCTATGAAAATCAACCAGCTGATAATATTGTTAGTTAAATTTTAATTACTTAGTTTTCAATAGTACTTTAAGATCAAATAAAAAAGATTGCAGAATATAAGTAGATTCCTTTCCTCTTCTAGATTCTTTTATTCGATCTTAGCCTGCATATATGTTATTAACGGCGCGTAATATGGGGTGATTGAAAAATTTAGAGTTTAGAGATTCAATGAATTAACGGATTTGTGCCTGCTAAACGCAGGCGAAAACAACGGGTAAGGACCGAGCTTTCTCAAAAACACAAACAAAGTCGATTTGAGGGCTCTCATGTGCGGCGGGCGCGAGGTTTGATTTTTATTCAGGACGTCTTTGGCATTCCTTCCCTTCCTGCAAAGACCAATGCTGACCCCCACGCCCCTGGATCCTATCGTTTTTCCTTCGTTTTCTTTTCTTTTTCTAAAGCTATTCTTATTACTTTATTCTTCTATGAAGAACCTAAACCCAGTCGGTTGGTCGTCTCATGGTTAATTAGCTTCTTTTGGACCCTCAAATGAAATTTAAAAAGTTAGTTCCCCATTTCATTAGCTGGTGGTTGCCTCATTTCGTTATTATATATATACCTCTTAGTTAATTCATTTGTTATCTAAACTAAACTGATGGAAGGCTTAGTAATCTATTGGGAGATTATTCCATAGAAAATGGAATAACTGGTTTTACACTTCCTTCCTTCCTTCGTTCTGGATCACATGACCTTTATAGTTGGTTGTTGGGGTTTGTGGTGGGGTGGGTTATGTAATCATCTCCCCGACTAGCTGTGCCGTTGGCTACTGTGTAACCCGGAAGCCACGCGGCGGGGCAGCGCAGTTTTTCCTCCTCTCCCATTGTGCCGAAAACGCCACCAAAGAGATCAAACAGAGTGAGTTGTCTGGTTTTCTCTCCATCGCCCTTCACCATAGTAATCAACGAAACCGCTAATCACCAAATTATACTATGTCCGCTTCCTTAGAAAATATCAAGACCTTCGACCCCTTTGCCGATGCCCTCGACTCGGAAACCCAAACCGTCAACTATGTCCATATTCGTATTCAACAAAGAAACGGTAGAAAGACCCTTACCACCGTTCAAGGTCTCCCCGCCGAATACGATCTTAAGCGTATCTTAAAGGTTCTTAAGAAGGATTTCGGCTGTAACGGTCACATTGCCAAGGACGAAGAAATGGGTGAAGTCATTCAATTACAAGGTGATCAGAGAGTTAAGGTCTCTGAATTCTTGGTTGGTTCTTTACAAATTCAAAAGAAGACCATTAAGATTCACGGTTTCTAAACGGCGTTTAAAATCCCTTTCACATCGTTGTATTCTTTATCTTATCTCTCTATTTTTTGATCCCCCCCCCCTTTCTTCTTCATCTACTCTTCATTTTTAATTATTATTCCTTCCTCCCCCTACCCCCTACCTATGGCTCATTTGCTCTAATAACTTCAACCATCCTTTAATTGTTCTCCTTGCACTATATTATAAAATACATACTAAGTTTACTGTTCGCGATAAGCGACTATATTAAACTTAATTAATATTAATTGTTCAAATGAACAGTGAAAATAAGAAAAATTGGGGCAATGCACAGTAACCCACTTAGTCCGTGATGAAATATCGTGGCACAAATACTATAATGCTATTTGCTATTATACGTAAATGCAACATCTGTGGATGAATGCGAAAACAAAACCTGAGAATCAAATTGCAAAAGGTAAAAAGTGAAATCGGATTAAAATTATGGATGAAATGAAGAGCAAAAAAAACCAATATTGGTTGCGCCATAAATTAGCCTAGTTTGGCTGGCCAAGTCTAGCGGTAAAAAAATGGCATAAAGTGATGAATATCTCTATCTTCTCTGTTTCTCTTTTCTTTCTTTTTTCCGCCTCTATTTGTTTGTGCCTCTTTTGTTGATCTCATGCCTTTTTAAGGTCCGGTTTTATTTTCTTCTATTCAAGTGCAACGCTCTTTTTTATATACGTATACTGTATAATGTGTATAAAAATGACTAATGTTCTTATTTTTGACTGTCTTGATTTTTCTTTCTCTTATTTCGTTTATTCTTCTTTCTTGTTATTTCTTTTATTTATCTAGTGCTTCCTTTTTTATTTTGGATTGTTTGATCTTCATTGGTTCTTAGGTGAGCTTATTTATTCGTGTAGGGTCTGTATTCTATAGCATTTTAATTTTCAAATTATTGTATTATTCTAATAACTTTTCATTATAAATAATTTTATTCCATTCTTATTACCTCTGGCGTAGGATCATCGCTATTATTGATTTCAGAAGATACTAGTATGGGTTTTTGGTCATGACTGGTCAGCGTGGCCGTACTGGTATTATTATCCCGCTTGATTCCTACCACCTCATTCTCATTGTCGATATTGTCGTTATTTTTGACATTGTCGTTATTTTTAACATTATCATTATCATCATTATCATCTTCATTGTTATCTTTATCGTTATCGTCGTTATCGTCGTTATTGTATCCGCCCACGGGCTTCCTTTTCACGCTCTTGGATCGGGTCACGATGGGTTCATTAGACCCCGCGGAAGCTTCGTTGGACATATTAGATACTTCTGTTGGTAACTGCTTCATAGAATTATCTATGGCCGTAGCCTCCGTTGTTTCAATAGTAGGTACCATTCGTTGTCCTTGGATATTCACTGCGGCCAATAATGGTGAATCGTGATGATGGCTGGGTACTGGATACTTCTTAGGTACTGACATCGCCGGCATAGGTTGATAAGGATCTGTATTGGAGATGGTACGCGATCGCGTATTTGCCCCCTCAAATTTTGACGATGTGGAAGATTCTGGGGATATTGATCCCAATGAGGTTATTGGGGTATTGGAGTTTGATATCAATGGTTGCTGGTATTGAACACCGTTGCTGATGGATGATAGTGCGTCTGAAGTAGCCATCGTCGTTGCGGTTGTAGTTTTTTCAGAATCTTCTTTTTTCGTACTATCGATTAGCTCATCCTGATTAATTAAGGATAGCATTTCCGGAGGGAAGTTGTGCGCGGCCGGTGCCTGGTAAATACGATCACCAACCGCGGATGAAGACGACGGTGATCTTGATGATGACGATCGCGAAATCGACGAAGATAATGATGATAACGATTTCACATCATCAAATTCTTCGCCTTTACCATTTTCCCCGTTGCTCCCGAACCCTTTTTGTTTAATCTGGTTCTTCTTTTCAGAAAAGAAATTTCCCCATCTCTTGACAGTACTAGTGTCATTGGGTTTATCATCACCGCTTTCACTCTCGCTATCACGTCGAGTAGTATTCTCTAACAACGCCGAAGCTGAGTTTGCGGTCTTACGAATCTTTTTAGCTAATTTACTACCAAGCGCAGATGTGGCCTTGACGGTAGACTCTAGTGTAGATGAAGATGACCCTGTGGACGATCGCGATACTTTAGATGGTTCCGTTGCGGCTAAAGATGAAACAGATTCAGTTGATTTTAAAGACATTACTGATGGGGATACTGACGAAACCGATAGTGAGGATGGACGATTTGAAGAAGACCCCCGGCCAGATCCCGACATCATGGGTTCAAGAAATTCATTCATACTCTTCTTGCGATGGCTTTGAGCAGGAATGGTGGCGGCTGGCAAATTATCATCATTATTATCATTATTGTTGTAGTGGGAATCGTCATCATCACCAGTTAAATCATTATTTTCATTAAGGCCTCCCTCACTTTCACCATCATTATTGCGGTGGGTGGCGGTGGCAGTTGATAATTCGGGGCTACCAGTCAGGTCCTGAAAAATATCATCTTCATGATTATTATCTTCCTTTCTAACTGAGGGATCCCAGATTCCCCCGGGAAATACCTCACCCTCCGTACTTGCAAATACAATATCATCCATAAATGGCAACACCAGAGACTCCTTAATGGCCTGACGAATTTTACTATCGATAGTTTTAGTAACCATACTGTAAGTGATTTGACGTGAACTTACTACGGGTTCGATTACTAGCTTAAGTCTGGGCATGCGGGTGAACGCGTACCAAATACGATTAGTTGGCGGCTCCTTGATAATCAGTTGGATATCACCCTCAAGCTCCTCTACGGTGACGGCCAGAATGAGAGCTACCTGTCTTGTCTTGAACCGCGATCCCAGATTGATATTCACACTGGTTTCCACTTCCAATGTAAGGCAGCCACGGTAGTCGAGATGAAACCCGGCAACCAAATGGCCCTCTGGTGTGAGTTCCTGTAGCTTAGGGTGCGTGATTAAGGGTGCCGCATTACCGACAGAAATGTTCCGAACCTGAATTTCACTCAAAAACCCGGGTTTCTTTATCTTACTTAGCTTCTTAATGATTTTGGCCTCAATAGCGTCCCGGAATACCGAACTCTTGTATAATCCCAGAAAGAGTCGGCCGATGATAGAGTTCAACCACCTTGTTTGAATGCTGGCCTTGGAAGAGTGAAGTCTCTGAATAAGTAAAATCATATCGGTCTCCCTATAGATCATGGGCTGGGCCAGCACACGCGGGTTGGGAATTCCCTGGCTATAGTTATTGTTACAATGATGGTAATAAGCCGAAGCCTTGGATGCCTTAATGAGATCATGGTAAAGGTCCTCCTTTTCATAACAGTTGTCTAAAAACAAATAGAAAGAATTGGGGCTATTGGAGGGCATACCTGTAGTGTTGTTGCTCATAGTACTATTTGAGCTCTTGGGGACGATCTTCTTTAGGAAAATTGCCGTGCGCTTAATAAATAGTTGTGAATCAACCTGATTAGGTGGCCATAGTGAAACGGTATAATTAGATATCACAATTCCTTGTTGAACATCTTTTATTTCTTCATCTTTGTATAAAAATAAATTACCGTTTTTTAGCACGTAGAAAAATTTATGTTTACGCAAGCTTTTTTTAGTCTTCTTATTAGGATTATCCTTTGAAGAAGAATTAAAAAACGAGTTCGAGGAGGTTGCTGAAGTCGATTTTGATGCAATTGGTATGGAGGATGATGTTGAGGCTACGGATGATGATGATGATGTCAACGTCGTGCTTGTAATGGATTTACCATCCACCACTCCCACAACAACTGCATTCTTTTCAGTGTCTGATAACTTTTCTGGGGCCATATTCGTTGCAATTGTATCGGTTTTGTCCTTAGTTATCAATTTGTATAAAGATGAATAAGCCGATTCGCTGGCGTTGATTGCAGACTGAGCGGGTATCCCAGACTCACCATTGGGACCTCCATCAGGATAGATAAAATATTCACGCGTGATGGTGACCCAGCCAGTCCTGGATAGTGAAAGAGCAATCTCTGTATCTTTATCAATATTTTGTTCATTACTACCCAGATCAACAACACTATTACTACCCAGATCACCATCATATCCTGTAGTCGCGGGGGCGTTATAGTCATCATCAGAATCCTCATAATCGGAAAAGAATTGAGCCATTTCATCTCTATAGCTTTCGTCTTCCATCTTTTTGGTCTTCCTCTGAAATATATTGAGCCCTTTTATATTATTGTTATTATTTCCTTCATGATTGTCATTGGTGGTGTCCACGTAGGGAAGGTACCAGATGGAAAATGCCAACGAGGCCGCTATTAGCAGCGGAATCAGCGTTACTCCACCCAAAAGGTACGATATCACAAATACGGTAAATGAGCCCATTTGATTGAGCAATATCACCCTGTACAGATTTCTATTAAGTTGACAATAATTATTGAGGCTGAGTGAGAGAGAATAAGGAATGAAAGGTTGGGAAATGATAAAGCGATCGCACAGATCGCCAAAGAAGGCGTGGCGGTTGCTCTGAGCTGCATGAACGGTCCCGGTACCTGTCTTATCTATGGCTAAGAATCAGCCACATCCTGTAAGATTAGATCATGATCAATTATTTTTGAAAATAATTATAAATATATATATTTAATGGAATGAGTGTTTTCTAGTGCTATATTACAAACTATTAGGGATATCTATTGCCATTTTAGTTATGAAAGTGAATCCGAGGATGGGGGACCCACAAACTATAATTTCTGTATCAGTTTACAAAGAAAAATACAATTTTTTTTCTATCCATAAGGAACAGATGGCAAATATTGAGCCAAAACAATATTATTGTTATAAGGAAGCAAATTATTCAGCTTCTATTTTTGCAGATATATTCCAAGGATAAACAATTTGTAATTTCAAGGATATTCAATTTGTAATTTCAATGTTTCATACCTGTTGTTTATTTTTTGTGTAAATTGTATTAATATACATAACTAAGAAGCTCTTTTTCATCATTACTGTTTCTAGTTTGAACATTTTAATCTATAACGTTAATCAGAAATACTGAATATTTTGTCGGATTCCTACGTTTCCAAATAAATTGAGGAAATCCAGTCTCTTTTCTTTTACTTCTTGGAATCAGATTTGTCTCTCTATCAGGATGTATCAGATGGTAGGGTAGATCAAAGATATTCTCTAGAAGTGAAACTAAATTGGATCTATTTTTCTATTGTATAATTATTTTTATTGGTTTCTTTAGGAGGCTTGATCTAGAATAATATTCTGCTTTCTGTGAGTTGTAATGATGTACATAGGAATTTTGGCAACGTTCCTACGCATTCGCATCGGCATACTGGCAACTTAGCGTTTGGGGTAATATACAGGAAATTCTCATAATAATCCCTTACTTTACTATTTCTTATGATGATCTATATTGATAATAATTATATCTATATATTTCTTTTAGTTTTATTTTATTTTTCTAAATCTTACTAAAGCCTTCAGCTTATTATAATTTCTTCTCATTTGTTTTTCAACACAAACACAACCCCACTACACCTTAAAAATATAATTTAACTACTATCTTACAAAAATAAAACTGCCAAAAATCCGAAAAGAAAAGCAAAGAATAATAAACCAGCATCTACCTTACAACAGTCACCATATTAATAATAATAACTGTAATTAACCGGTAAATATATCCAAAATAGCTTCATTCTTACCCTCTACCTGTCGTAGCCGGGTAACCGTTACACGTCAGACCCTAAAGTACTTAGAGACTGGAAGCCACTGACGACAGTTAGGGTTTAGCCTTATGCAGGCATTCCAGTTGCAGAGTATAAATAGAAGAATTTTCTCCCGAAGTTTCTTTCTTACGCCTTATCTCAACAACAATAACAACGAGAACCCATCCTTGGGATCGGGGACGAACATTTGATATTTCACTACTGTGATCAGTAACGGTCTCAACAAGGCAGTGGATTGTCTCTTGGGGACTATTATGGCCCTTAACGAACCGGATGATTTCGATGTACTCTTACTGCCTGAAGGATTGGGTAGCTTTTATGTAGTACATTGTCTTAATCTTGTGGCCTTGTTTTCAGTTTATAGAGAACTTTCTGCGGGATCGTGCTGTAATGTGATTTATTATATTTTGATTGTCTCTGATTCTGATGGATGTGTTTACTATTTTTGTGGCTTTTTTATTTCTCTCTTATTCATTTAGAATTGGGAATAATATTTGATTGTGATTTCTATTTGATTGCGGTGATTATAACACTTCAACCAATTGTTCCGACTGAATATATAATGTAGTCAACACCTTTATCGTTAAGTTTCAGCCTTGTATGAGCTTTCCAAACTGAAATCACACTTTATTATTATTTCTTTTTTTAAAAATATTGGTTGGGGAAGAAATATAAGCTGTAAAATAGTAACTAACCGATCAAATTGTGCAAAATTTCTGCCGGCTTGATTGGTAGGATCTATTGTTTTTCTTTCTATTGAATGAACTTTTGGTAATCCATTGGATTTATCAGGAGCGATATTATGATTCTGAATGAGGATTTTGTCGACCGGGCGGACATATATACCCTTGGTCCACTATTTATTTAGTAAAAACGCGGTCGTACAAACCAGCGTGGATCCGGGAGTTGATGACAGGTCGTTCCTCCCTCTTTAATTAGGGGGACTGACAGTTTCTTTTATCACTTTTGATTTATTTAAGTGTATTTATCGATTAGAACTTCAATAATGGCACTTTCGTGGCCATGGATAAAATAGTTTTAAACAAGGATGTTTTCAATGTTTTATGCATGGTCATGATGTGCAAATGGTAATTACTATACTAATTCCATGGATACGGATGATACTTGATTTTAATGATGATTTTTTTATATTCACACTGTACGAAGGGTAAAACCTGTTGATTACGAAAACAAAATAACTGATTTAATGACTCTGATATGAAACAAGTACTCCTTTCTTAGAATTAGTCTAGTAATATTATGAATATTTCTATAGTAATACAATATTTTTTATAATCTATCCTCTACACTTTCTTGGTAATTTCTCTTTTATTCACATGCACTACTTGATCAGCTGATTCCTCGTTAAGATGTTTGAAATTTTGAATTGTTAATGATAAATGACCGAAAAATGTTTCGAATGATGGTCTAGGCTAAGTTGAATTCCACGGAGGACGCCAATTCACCCCTTTCTGGGGTCCAATTGGCAATTAATACTGGCCACATCATTGGCTGAAGCTAGATTCTCCAGGTCACTCGCCACGCGAATTCTTAGGATACCTTAATCTCATTCGGTGTTGCAGAGCCGAGAGTAGTGAAAAACGAAAAAAACGAAAAAAAGAAAAGGCGGCTAAGCACCAAAACGGCTCTCCGGCTTAGGGCTGGTCTCTTATTATGGACCAGAAAGCCCGTCCGATGGAGGTTAGATGAGATCTGGAACGGAGCCAAGCGGTAGCTATGCCAGTACTTGTATATATATATATATATAAATAAATATATATATAAGAATAATAAAGTCAATGCATATAGACTTAAAATTGAGCCATCCAAACTAAGGGCAACTCGCTATTTTTGTATAAACGTCGATTCTCGATTTCATGTTAATTCTCACTCAAAATGTCTGCTTACATAACCATGCGCATCTTACTCTCACATAATCACTCATCAACTAAACGGCCCATACCAAACCATACCGTAACATAATCTTTTCCTTGTTCGGTTCATTTTTCCCTCTTTTTGCTCTTGAAGACCCGTGTGTCGAGGATTAGTTGGCGGATACTTTGACAAATTTATTTACTCGTTAAGGCGTCATTAATCCTGATCTTGTACTTGGTTATATCTTGATTTATACCGATTTTTCACTACTTTTGCACTACATTTTCACTGTATTTTCACTGTATTTTTTTTTGGATCGTCACTGATTCAAATAAACTTTACTCATGTCTATTGCCCAGTCTGTTAAACGCAAGCGTACATCCCCTACAACTGAGCAAAGTTCTGTCATACCGTTGAACCCCGATTTGGCTACCCTTGATCTGAGTTCAGCTGCTTTACCACCTTCGTCCATGGTTACTCGGTCTGCGTCCCGTCAGAGTCGATCTACGACCACAACATCCTCAGCCGCTACTAGCCCCGCTGCTAAGAAGAAGGCTGCTAATGAAACTAATCGATCACGTCGAACCACTCGGGCAGTTGCCGTGGCTACCGAGATATCTAATTCCTCGCCTGCCACAACGGGATCAGCCAAAACGCCTATAACATTGACTATACCAATGCCTACTACACCAGTTAAAACTGACAACACTATTAATAGTAGTGATTCTGGTAGCACATCTTCTAGTATACCTACCACTAAAAATAGTAAGCCGGTTAAGCGACAACGTAAGACGGCAGCCAACGCATCTACCGGATCGACAAAATCACGCTCATATAATAGTATTACAACAGCGGCCGCTACGATAACAGCGGCGGCCTCAATAGCTTCTACAATACCAGAACGATCGACCTCATCGCTTTCTGACTCAGATCTTGACGAACCCACTCTAGATCTTTCCGAAGACGACAACGACGAACTCAACTCAAACAAAAGTTCCAAGCGGTTTAAGATCGACTCAGCATTCTCCCTCAACGATATCATCCTTCAGGCACAACAGTTACAAGAGAGTGAGGAACTTATTAAACGTCGTGATGAACTACGGACCCGCGCACGAATTGCTAAACGACGATCTGATCTATCTGACGCTGATGATGACGATGATGATGATGATGAAGACGACGATGAAGACGATGACGATGAGGGACCTAGATTCAACTATGAGTCTAAATTTACCCCCAACCGCACCGGCATGGCCGGAAACGGTGATGAAGATGCTGAAGATTCATGTGACGAAGACGATGGAATTTCAGAGTCGGAAATGTCAGAAATGTCAGAATTGGATGAAGATGATTCAAAATCCAAAGATACCAAACGAGGCCATAAATCCGGTATAATGGGTAAAAATGGAGCCGGTATTGGTGGTAAGGATATCAATGACGACAGCGGACACAATGGAGTTGGTGGTAAAGATATTTTTGATGACTTTATGACCTTCGATGATGACCCCCATTTACACCCAGCCGATGAGCTTAATGTGGATATTGTAGATATTAATAAGATCGATGAGAGTATTATACCGCTGGTGACCCCTGTTGAAATGCTGTCACATTCTTGGATGTCACGCAGTAGTCGAGGTAACGACAACAATAATAATGGTAATAATAGCAATAATAACAATAATGATAATAATGGAAACAATGGGAACAATAATAATGTTAACAAAAATAATGAAAACAGCAATAATGACAACAATAATAATACTAGTAATAATGATAACAATAATGAGAATCAAAATTGCAATGGTGATCACAAGCCCACACCGAGGTTACAAGGTGCTATGAATTCAAAGGGTCGTTGGCCGATTGAGAACACCGATGATTCTACATCATTCTCCGTCTTGGTTAAGTCGGAAATGGAAACTGAACGCAATAATAATCACAATCACAATCACAATCATAATCATAATCATAGTAATAATCACAACCATAATCACAATAATATCCACCCCGGTGAGGGTGAAAGGAAGATTAAGGTGGAGGATGGTGCTGAAGAAGTGAATGCGGCAAACAAGTCGTCTACAATAACCTCGACTATTACGACGATATCGCTTGTGACGACGTCAATACCCGCAACTGCAACAACGTCAAATACACCAATGTCGTCTTTAAATATGTCTATGATGACACCCCTGCCATTACTGACTTCAAGTCACCATACGATCGACTTGCGAGACAAGGAGACTGGGCTTGAGGAATTTGTTGATTACGAAAGTGGTGGATCTGAATGTAATGAGGATGATGATGATAACACTAATGATGATAACGAAGAAGATGGTGATTCAGATAGTTCTGACGGAGATAGCTCTGAAGCGGATAATAATTCTGAAACCTCGGCTAACTCGTCTCCCATTACCAATGAAACCGCAACCAAGGGTGAATCTACGAAGAAGAGAGCTACTCGCAATAGTTCCTCGACTTCTTCCGCTGGAAACTCTACATCGGGGACATTACCATCAACCAACAGCGAGCAAAATTTCTTGTTATGGACCGATAAATATGCATCCATCCCGATTGGCGGGTACAGGAATCGTACCAAATACCTGCGGGATCTCAATAGTCTCCCCCCATTATCATTTATCCAAATAACTAAGAAGTTTTTATCGAGCAAGCCCCAGTCGCCACAGACAGTGTCTTCAATGATGAGTTCCACTACAGGACCTAATGGATCCACACTATCCGGTAATAATGGCAACGGGAACAGCAATAACAGTAGTAACGGAAATGGTTCAAATGGCGGAATGACACCAGTTCCTGCGACTACTTTGGCCAACTATAACGCCAATGCGCCCCAGAACAGTAATCTCCACCTCAACATTAACATTAGCAATAATAACAATAATGGAGGTGGCAGTGGCTCTAACACGGATAGTGGAGCTACCACGCCAACCGACCCAAATTCACCGAGTAATAATGCCAATATTATGAACTCTTACTATCAGCAAGTCTTGGTGGCCGCCACGGGACTCAACAGACGTAGTTTGAAGTCTGGCAAGGCGAGAGAGATGGTGAATAATGGAGTGGCTATGGGTGAATTTTTCTCGTAATCGGAGAAATAATGAGATTATTAGTGATCAGTATATGATTTGGATAACCCTGCATCTATGTTTATTATTATTTATTAGGACTATATCTTATACCTTCAATATTATATATATACATATTCATTTAGAAAGTATTAATAAATGTGGTTACCCTGACAACCAAAATTGAACGCATGTTTCTTTTCCACTCACTAATGACGGAGAATGACCCACACCATATTCTCATAACCTTCAAAGATCACAAAGCACGCAAAGGGCGTCAGTTATTCTCCGTATATGTTACACTGGTTTTTATCGACCGATATCCTTATTCAATTTTGATTTTTCTCCTTATGAAAAATAGATGATTGACTTTAGCTTAACCCCCCCCAATATCCACACAACCCTAATTTCCACGCTCACTAATAAGCGTGTTATCAAACTTTGTTCCTCTTGTACCTAAATAAAGGTGATTTTCAAAAAGACAAACTACCCCCCGACCAACCTCAAAAAACCAACTATATTGATATCTACAAAACAATGAATGCTGTTGAACGTTTAACGGCGGAGATCCGACTATTGGAACTCCAACTTCAACATAGTAACGAGCGGTCTCGTACTAGTTCCCAAGGATCGCTTGATAAGGCTGGTGAGGTTCACATGAATGAAAATATTGATCCTGTGATTAATCTTGATTTAGATGACGATTTTGAAGTTGAAACTGATGTTGATCTGAGCTCTAGTACTGATTTGGAAGTTTACAATGATTTAGACAACAACAGTTCTGACCAGTCCTGTAATAGTGTCGGATCTAATGACCCGAGAAATACCCTCAAATCTCACAGAAGACAAGACAAGTTCAAACATAGCCCTAAGAAAGATAAATTATGCTGTACTGGTATTATCCCTGAGAGTGGGAATATGACACCACCTGTGCCGACCTCCAAGCCAATCTTCGCACGTAAAACGTTGTATCTTATTTTAGAGGCTACAGCGTTTATTAATGGCGTTGAGCTTGTTCGCAGGTGGCTATCGACCGAACGCGATCTCATAATTCTAATCCCGAGCCATACGCTAGCCACACTGGATCGCAAAAAGAATGGCGTATCGGCTACGAACGTGCAAGTTCGTGAATGCACGAGACTATTGGAAAATATTCTCCGCATTCAGGAAGAGCGTAACCGTCATATGACCATTGATACAGTAAATAATACCGAAACTGCTATGGTGATTTTACAGAGACCTACTGAGCTGTTTGATAGTTGGCGTGATTGTGGCACATTTTTGACTCGATCTGTGGGAAAATCGGAGGTTTCACGAGTTACTACCAAGTACGGTATCACGCGATCAGAATCGTCCAGCCCCGTACCAATCTCAGCTACATTATCATCTGCCAGTAGTAGTACAACAGATAATTCTTTATCATCACTGGGGCCCACGCCCTCTAAATCTTCATCACTCTCCCCGAAATACGATCGTATTGCGCTAATCCCCGACAATATCAAGCCCATCATCAACGCAGCACTTTACCGCCGCCATTGCATGCCCCCGCAATCGATTGATTGGCAATTAGTTACCGAGGATCCTTTGATTGCATTATGGGCCGGCGCCTACGGTATCCCGACCTTAGATCTTGATGGGGCCGAATACGCGCGGGCCTCGATGCGCGCGCATAATCACCAACAGGAGTGGGAATATAAGATCCGGAATAGCCAGAATAATAATATTCAATACCCGCTTGAAATATCTGAAGCCGCGGCCCCTATACAGAAGCAGGAACAGGTGCCATTACCGGCGAGACCGGGTTGCGGCAACCTAGTCGATACAAACGATGTACTTAGACGGGGGCAGGGTGAATTGTACACAGCTTCCTTTACGAAGAAACCATCTTTGAATACGACTAATAAAAAGAAATCACTGAAAAAATCTGGGAGTAGTGGTGGCAAACGTAGCGGCAATAGTAATATTAATGGTAATAATAATGAGAAATCACCAAAGGCGTCCAAGGAGAAGAAGAGATCGCCTGCAAAACACCAACACGAACGCCAACAAGAAGACCAACAGCCTTCTACAGATTAAACGTTTAATTTACTAGTTACCAGATAACTTTCATAATATATGATAATCCTATGACTTTTAGTCCTTATACTCCGAATAACATTCTTATCATTAGCAATACATAATAACAGTACGCAATATAACATACTTAATATAATACTAAGTTGGGAAATCAGAAAAGAAACAGTATTTTAAAAACGAGAGAAAAAAGAAATTGGTTTAAAAAGTTTATTTTTATCCGAATAAAATACAATTATTTATATTTAAATCTAAATAAAACGACTCATGATAATTTTGGTAAAGAAATTAGGATGAAGCAATTTATAAGACAGCGGCATCGTACTTTTGCTTGAACCACTTGATGGAATCTTCCTTACCGACTTGGTGGTGAATACCAACCTTACCTTGTTGTCTCTTTCTTCTGGCGACACGGGCACCCTTTCTGTTCATGACAACGTAGAAGTCCATACCGTAAATTCCGATAGAGGGATCGTACTTGATACCAAGATCAATGTGTTCTTGGATACCGAAACCGAAGTTACCGGTTTCAGAGAAGTTACGGGAGAGAAGTTCGTATTCCTTGACCTTAAGGGCACGTTCAATAATTTCTTCGGCCTTAGGACCACGGACGGTAACGTGGACAGCGATCTTTTCGTTTCTTCTGATAGAGAAGGAACGGATGGTGTATCTAGCCTTGGAGAAGACAGGAGTTTGACCAGAAAGTTGTTCAAGAACCTTGGCGGCACGGGTTAATCTATCACCGGATTCACCAACACAAATGTTGAGAACGAGCTTTTCGATGTGAAGCTCACGCATGGGGTTTTGTTCCTTGGCAGCAGTAGACTATTTAAATTGAAGTTAGTATTAAGCAACAGAAGAAGAGAAACAACGGAAGGCCGAATAAGTGTCATCTCAGAACATGTCTCGCAATAAATAAGTTTCTTTTTTTATTACTGAATTTGAATAATTCCATATGACATGAGAAGTAAGAGAGGGAACATGGACGATAAATAAAATAAAATAAAGGGTATCAAAAAAGTATCAGATCGTATTCCCAAAATTCCCTTTCTTATATATTATGATCAAGTAGTTATTTCAGTAAGCCAATTTTTTTATTTTACTTCCCAAGCTGTCCATAACTTAGGATATCAGTATCCACGACAAAAAAACGAGAAGCATTGAGATCTCAGTACAACCATAAAGGTTCATAGGAGATACCAAAGACCCTCCGCTGCGCAGTGCGAACAATCCGAACAAGCCAAAGTAATAAAGGACGAAAGGAAAACAAAAAAGAAAGCCAGCCAAAAGTAACGTCTTTAAATAAACCAAAATAAACCCCCTCCGACAGGAAATCAAACAGAATCATTATTCAAAAATGGAAGTAAAACTTAGATTGGAAACATGCCCTGACCACGAAACAGACGGCATGAAATTTAATTCCAACAAAGAACGTACCATTTTTAATATTTTAACACTGGAGTGATTATGAACGACGGAATAAGAAACGTAGCTAAGGAAAGGGAAAAAAGGGAAAGAAGAAAAGGAGCCAAGTGAGAAAATTCGCCATAAGCCGCCGAGACCGCTGCAGCGCCGCTCGGCTCAGCACGAAATTTTTCACTCTGAATTTTCTGCCTTCGCAGGACGCGGGTTAGGGCTATGCCCCTGTCGTTAACTATGGCGGCTGTCAGCCCTGCCGGATCCAGTGACCGGACGGCCAGTTAGGGTTAAGCCCTAGCTGGGAGCTTTCGCTGGCACCATTCTACCGATCGAGCGCAGCGATAGCAGTGCGGTGGTAATCCAATCCATACAATCCACGCCCAGGCTATTACTTTCTCAGTGCCAGACTATCTCGAAATTGGATTTTATGTGTTTTCTATGCTATTGTTTTTGGGCGCTCACTGCTCCGCTGGGCCCATATAATCTGAATAATATTTTAGATATACAGATACTTTCAGTTTAATGTCGTCTATTAATTGTATCTTGGTAATATATACATACAGTATTAGATTGCATTACGTCAGCAGAGCGTATAGAAGGACGGCCATAATATGTTAAACCCCAAATTACAGCCTAGCTAGCTCAATCGGTAGAGCGTGTGACTCTTAAAATCCCAGTGATGGGAATTAAAGTCATCACAAGGTTGGGGGTTCGACCCCCCCGTTGGGCTTACTTTTTGGAATCACTGGAGTCTTATTATAGTAGACTATTCTATAACTATTTGGGATGTCTACGATTTTTTTGGTGGACGTTCCCTACTCTAATCTGAAAGCCCTCATTTTTGAAAAAGCAAAACAAAAAAAAGCTGTGCCTCCTAATCTTTTATCTCTCTACTAGATAAGGTGATCTAAACCAGAAATGAATAAACATATATATGAAAAAATACGAATATCATCTAAATTGCCTAAAGGAGCATTTCCATATCAGTAGATAGATTATTTTCCAAGTTGGCTATGGAACCTTCTTAGAGCAAAATAGAAAAAGTATATACATATGTATATGACAAGAAACGGGGCAATTGATGGGCAATATATTTTCCTTGGCTCAGTCTAAAAGGGACCTCATCTCAATAGAGTTCTCTTCTGACTACGCCATTGCTTACCATAGCTTACCAAATAAAGTCCCATTGTATTCTTACAGCGAAGACTTAAGCCACACTTGATCAGGTGGAGCTGGCAATCCCAACTGAGGGCCACAGGAATTCTAATTTGTGGCTCTTATCGGTTGCAGTCCGCTGCTTCTGGTTATTTTATCCCACTTGAGGGCTGCATAACTCCGGAGATATAAATCATAAAGACGTTCCGCTCTCTTGGACCTCCAATGAGAGTGGTTATTTTTTAGCCCTATTACTAGCTCTAATGAAATATTTTTTGATATCTGAACCCCTAAATGGCCACATAATGGATAACCTTATGAAGTAAGCCCTGGATTATTTGTCCCCATTTTCTTGCGCCCCCTATACGCATCACTTTTGTGTGTTTTATACACGGTACAATACCATTTAATGAAACTAGCAGCATTCATTTATAAGCTGAGTTAAAGGATTGCATTTTTTAAGAAATTCTTCTTCTACTTTTTATCTTATCTCTTTATGTTTATTTTCAACACAATAAAAGCTTCATCTTGAATACTCGCCTTGATGTTACTTTGGCTATGGTAAATACAACTAATCCAGAAACCCACGATTCAGTATCGGATACTAATAGCATTAATAAGAGTGAGAGTCCCACAACATCTACTGATATTCAAGCTATACCAACCCTTATCAAAAAGGCACCCACTCGCCGGCCGCCACCGATACCTCTAGATTTAACCCACCAATTATTCCCTCTTACCTCATGCTCTATTCGCACATCCCCCTCAGTTCCTAGGATTCCCGGTACACACCCCGCAATTAAGAAAGATCGTGAAAATGAGACTTCACAATCAATTCACACATTAGCCATGCAGTTAACTTCACCTGGCCTACCACCGTATGTGGGTGCAGCAGCACATAAGCTGAAAGTTAGCAAGGAAATAGAAATTCAACAACGGGATTTGATTAAAAATAATTACAAGATTCATCGTCAAAACCGCAAGTTAAGGAGGTTGAAGCAGACGAGTTCTGACAAATTTGCCAATTTAAATACCGATACAAGCGAGAAACCACAGGATCCCAAAAGTCACGAATAGATTCGCAATGTCCTATCGCTTTTTCAAAAATTTCTATCTATGCCAATTAAGTTGGCACTTTCAAAAGGCTGATTCGTAATTAACAAATAACCCATCTACTCGACATTGTCAACTATAATTCCATACACTATGGATAACCGGCAAATATATATAATGCCAACCACAGAAAACTAAAATATTCCATACATCATATGCATAGTTACATATATATATGCGTATGCCAGTCCTTTGAGAATCTTCAATCAATATTCAGCAATATTCAGCAATATTCAGCAATATTCAGCAATATCCAGCAATATTCAGCAATAGTGAGATCTAAGGATCGAGATCGGGCAACGAAGCAGGCGGCAACGGCTACACCCTAACCCACAACCACACATAGCCAATTCAACTGGAACCTACTATTTACTCCTGCAGTAGAAAAACAAAAAAAACAAAAAATGGAACTGCGCCAGTAGAAAAGTTTTTTTGCCCATTATTAGATCGCATTTCTAGTTTCCTTCTTTTCCTTTCCCCCCCTTTTTTCTCTTTTAGTTCCTTAGACTTGTTCTACCTTTACATATTCAAAAATGGTTTCCGGTACTCTTTTCACTCTTCCCGTATGTACTAAATTATAATTCATTGATTCAACTTTGAGAAAATAAGAATGTTATCAATTATCCTAGATCTCAATGAACCAAAACTAACTGGAAACATATCATTTTTATAGTCCGCTCGTTCTTCCATCATCGAAGCTATCGTCAAGGCCTACAACTTAGACATTAAGATCGCTGACAGAACTGCTGCCGAATTCGAAGCTAACTTCCCCCTTAAGAAGTGCCCCGCTTTCCTCGGTGAAAATGGTCTCGTTCTTCACGAAACCATTGCCATTGCTTACTACTGTATGTTTTCCTTTTTAACAGACAATACCTCATCGCAATTCTTAAGAGCCTTATAGAATTGTGTGCGTGACTTAAATGATGATATCATTTTTTAAAACAGTTATCCCTGTCTTAATTAAATTTGTGTTGAGAATCGTTTTCCTGAAATTAAGTCATGCCTTTTTCTATATCGGTTCAATTTTAGTTCGGTTTGGTTATTACAAGATAGAATTTTATTCTATCTTTTCTTTTATTTCAAAAGATCACATTACTAACATTCTTCTTTTTTTTAAAAAGTATTAAACAAGGTCGCTCCCGCCCTTCTTGGTCAAGGTGATGAAGACTACGCTTCTGTCCTTAAGTTCGTTTCCTTCTCCAACTCTGACTTCACTGCCGCCCTCGTTGCCGCTATCGGTGCCTTCGCTGGTTACATTCCTTACAACAAGAAGCAACAAGAAACCGGTGTTGAATCCCTTATCACTTACGTTAAGGAAATCTACGAACCCCTTCTTACCAAGCAAACTTACTTAGTCGGTGAACGTGTTACCCTCGCTGATCAAATCACTGCTTTATACTTCGCTCAAGCTTTCAAGTTTGTCTTCGCTGCTGAATTCAGAAAGGAATTCCCTGCCACCACCAGATGGTTCAACACTATCATCGCTCAACCTTTACTTAAGTCTGTTGTCCCCGAATTCGTCCACATCGAAGAAGTTGTCAAGTTCGTCCCCCCCAAGAAGGAAGAAAAGCCCAAGAAGGTCGCTGAAAAGAAGGAAGAACAGCCTGCCGCTCCTGCTGACGAAGAAGTCGCTGAAGCTCCCAAGCCCAAGCACCCCCTTGAACTTCTTGGTAAGCCCAAGATGCCCCTTGATGAATGGAAGAGAGTCTACTCTAACGAAGATACCCGTTCCAAGGCCCTCCCCTGGTTCTGGGAACACTACAATGCCGAAGAATGGTCCCTTTGGAAGTGTGAATTCAAGTACAACGACGAATTAACCCTTACCTTCATGTCTAATAACCTTGTTGGTGGTTTCTTCAACCGTCTTTCTGGTTCCATCAAGTACATGTTCGGTTCTTCCGTCGTTTACGGTGAAAACAACAACAACGGTATTGTTGGTGCTTTCTTGGTTCGTGGTCAAGACTTTGCCCCTGCCTTCGATGTCGCTCCTGATTGGGAATCCTATGAATTCACCAAGCTTGATGCCACCAAGGAAGAAGACAAGGAATTCGTCAACAGCATGTGGGCCTGGGATAAGCCTTACAACGGTCAAGAAATCGTTGATGGTAAGGTCTTAAAATAGATAACCTAAATTATCAATATAGAAAATGATCGAAAACTTAATTATTCTTTAGTTTTTGGTCTTTTGGGTTGTTTATATTCTAACTTCATTGTTAGTATTAGTACTTAGTTTACGATTTAAATTTAAATTAATATTATATATATTATTAATTTGTTGTATCTCTCCACCTTCCAAACTTACCCATTTATATTATCTATAACTTTCAAAGATACTCTTTATATCAATATATCAGTTGTGTTACCTAATGAAGATGATAATAAGAATAATTATAATTATTTACAAAGATTAGAATAGTGATTTCCATGCTTAGAGATACGCTGCCGGGGCGTTTGTGTCAGCCCGCCTCTGCTGTTGTTTACCCTTTGGGACAATCACCACACGACGAATACATCAGACATCATTATAACGCCAACGGGACCAGATCTCACTTTGTCACGGTTTCAAGTCGATTAGGCCACGCGGTGTATATATATACGCATTTAGTTATCTGAGTCCTCATCGCAGTTATTTTCGACACTTTTTCTCTTGCTTGTTCGAACCTGGATTTATTTTAGATTGATAAATATATAGATATATATATTTATCTGCTGTTTTATTTCCAATAAAATATACTAGTAATTGAGTCAATTATTTGTTTTCACCTGTCAAAATAGAGTTTCAAGAAGCAAATCATAAAACCCCAAACGATTATACTTGAATTCTGCATTTTATTCAGTGTATTTTTTAGTTTTTTTTTCCTTCGTCCCTTGTTGATTCTTCTATCTTGGTCGTTCAACTTTACCCTCGTTCAGGAGTTTATTTTAATCGGCAACCTTTCGATTTTGGTAGCCCCTTTACCACGCTTTTTTCTTTCCCTTCTTTTTTTCTATAAATATACATTTTCTTTCACATCGCATCAAATATTCTCATAATGAATCCTAAGGCGTTGCATTTCATCCGTAATCGCCCTGTGTCGGCCATTGCTTTAGCCATTACCTTTATTACCATAATATATGTTTTCTTCGCGCCTGATAGCCATGCCCAAAGCCAAAATAAATTTGGTTCGTCAGTTCGTCCTCGCAAAGCCCAGAAGCCTATCCCTCGTGATTTACCTGGTAATCATATCCAAAGATTTCAAATGAATAATGTCAAGGCTACCCCTCAAGCCGCTCAAAATGAGGAAAAGGTTCTGATTCTCACTCCCTTAGCTCGGTTCTACGATGAGTACTGGGCTAATTTAGTTGCTTTATCTTACCCTCATTCAGCTATTGAATTGGGTTTCATCGTGCCTAGAACCAAAGATGGTGATATTGCCTTGGCTAGATTGGATAAAGCTATTAAATTAACCCAAAACAGTGCCGATAAATTTGCCAAGATCACTGTTTTAAGGCAAGATAATACCGATTCCTTGGAAAGTCAATCAGAGCAAGACAGACATGCTATGAAGGTTCAAAAGCAAAGACGTGCCTCTATGGCCGTGGCTAGAAACTCTCTGGTATTTACTACCATCTCCCATGATACTTCATGGGTCTTATGGCTTGATAGTGATATCGTCGAATCCCCGCCTACTTTAATTCAAGATATGACATTACATGATAAGGATATCATTGTTGCCAACTGCTTCCAAAGATACACTAACGATCAAGGTGTGGAATCTACCCGTGCTTATGATTTTAATTCTTGGCAGGAAAGCACCAAGGGCTTGGAACTTGCTGCTTCCTTACCCGAAGACGAAATCATTCTCGAAGGTTACTATGAAATGGCTACCTACCGTTCCCTTATGGCGTATATGTACAATGATGGTGGGGAAAAACATGCTGAGGTTGCGCTAGATGGTGTGGGTGGTACTGCGTTGTTAGTTAAGGCCGAAGTTCATCGTGATGGTGCTATGTTCCCTCCGTTCCCCTTTTACCATTTGATTGAAACTGAAGGTTTTGCCAAGATGGCTAAACGTTTGGGTTACCAACCATATGGTCTTCCTAACTACCTTGTCTATCATTATAATGAATAGATAGCAATTCTATTCCTTTTTTATTTTTATACACGTGTATATATATATATTTATATTATTTCTTGTTCTTCTTTTCGTATGCTTCTTTTTGGTTTAGGCCCAAGCTTATTTAGGCTGTCCCCGCCTATTTTTTATAGAGTCCAATAAGTGCTAAGTATTACTATATCCCATTTCATAATCTCATCTTAGTTTCCCTTTATTTATCAGGAGATGTAGTGGCGGGAGAAAAGCGCTCTAGTCATTTTTGGGCTCTTCCTAGGTTTTATTGGAATTTTAATTAATAATATTCGTTTATGTATTTAATCCTTTACACTATGGCAAAACTATAATCTATAATAATGATCCTTCAGTTTAGATCAATTTATTGCTTACCGGCAAAGGGGTAGTCAGTGTAACCAGTTGACAATTCAAGGTCAGCTGATGGTCTGTAGAAAGAGGTTCTATCGTAAGGGTTGAGCTCAATACCCTTTTCCATTCTATTGACAAAATCAGGATTGGCAATGTAGTATCTACCGAAACCGATAAGAGTGTTTTCGTTATTTTGAGCGTCTTCGAGAGCATTTTCGTATTCGTAACCACCAGCTCTGAGGACTACACCTTGCCAGAAGAGGTAGATCCAGCTATTGGAGGCCTTCTTGAAATTAACGATACCATGGGCTTCGTTGGCTCTAGGTTCAATCACATGAATGTAAGCTAAACGCTTACCGTCTTGGGCTCTCTTTTCGAGTTCGGTAGTAAGATAAGTGAAGGTAGCTAAGTCATTAGGGACCTTTTCACCTTCCATACCTTGGAAGGTACCCCAAGGACTGAATCTAATGGCAACCTTGGCAGCAGCATCTTCATAAGAGAGGCCGAATTCGTTCTTGAAAGCTTCGATAGTTTCATCAATGATTTCCAAAGCCAAACGGGCTCTATTTTCAATGGAGCCACCGTACTTATCAGTACGCTTATTAGTTACGCTGTGAATAAATTGATCAACAAGATAACCATTAGCACCGTGAATTTCAACACCGTCAAAATTAGCCTTTAAGGCGTTAACAGAAGCAGATACAATAGATTGCTTGTGTAATTCAACTTCTTCGGTAGTCAATTCCTTAGGCACATGGTCATTCCAGGCAACAGCACTGGGGGCAATAACGGGTAAGTTATGAGCGGCCATGTATTGAGGGTTAGCAACTCTACCTAAGGCCCAAATTTGAGCGAAAATGACCGAGTCGTGTTCATGGACCTTTTCGGTTGTCTTCTTCCAGCCTTCAATTTGATCTTGGTTCCAAAGACCGGGGACGTTGGGGTAACCACCCAAAGCACGGGAAGCAAACACGGCTTCGGTAATCAATAAAGTACCAGAACGTGAGGCACGTTGACCGTAGTATTCAGCCATTAAATCAGTGGGGACATGCTCGCCATCAGCTCTCATACGAGTCAAAGGAGGGAGAAAGACTCTGTGGCTGAGGTTGTGGCTACCAACCTTGACGGGGGTAAATAATGTGGGGACGGGGTTTAAGTCTTTGGTCATTTTCTAAAATAAGGGAGTGTTGTAGGGAAAAGAGAGTGAAGAAAAAGCCAATATCTGCGGATTTGCAGCAATATTTAAGCGCTGGCGATTGTTGGGCCCTGTGGATATCAGATCGCGACATGTTTTCCTCACAGCACTAATCTAGCCTTGATTAGTCACTATCTCCCAATTCGGGCACGCAAAAATCCGTCGCCGATTCTCGATTCTTCGATTCTTCGAGCTCCGCTCGGATGACAAACCCCGTTCCGACCGATTTTCTGTGGAATTTTCTTTTTTCGCGTTTGCACTCGCATTTGCAGCCCAGACACCGGATTTCCGGTTTTCCATGTTTTCGCTGTGGAGCTTTTTTCATGTTATCGCAAGACGTCTATGTCCCGTCTGCATCGGCTTTTGTTTTTTCATTTGTACATATGGAACAACTAAGTTTCAGATTAAGTTTTTATTACTCGTGTTATAAATATTACTAGTATAATGCAACCATAGCGATCGCGAGGAGAAACGAATTTACGTGAGAATATGATGCAAATCTGCCACTCAAACATTTTTCTTGTATTATTTGCTTCAGAAATAGTCAAAAGTATATTCATCGACAAAGCCAGGACTGAAGAGTCGTGGAATGTCTAGCATTAGGGGTGCCAGAAAAAATGCAAAGAAAATCATCACTGTAAATAATACTAAGAAAAATATTTGAGGTGTAAACAAACAAATTCTAAATCCTTTCAGAAAATTTGTTTTGTCATTATCGTATTCTAAGTGTTCGAAAAATTCGAAGACAAGCCGTATTCAGATAATTACAATATCTTTCTAATATTATTTACTTCAGAAATAGTCAAAAGTATATTCATCGACAAAGCCAGGACTGAAGAGTCGTGGAATGTCTAGCATTAGGGGTGCCAGAAAAAATGCAAAGAAAATCATCACTGTAAATAATATTAAGAAAGAAACTGAATACGCCAACAAACAAATTTTAAAACCTTTCAAAATCTATTCTGTTATGCTCATGTCCGAAACTGGCTATGTTGTCTTGACAAAAGAAAGAGAAAAAATAAGAAATCAAATCATGGTAGTTGTCTTATATAGGAAATTTTATTTATTTCGATGTTGTTCCGGGTAACTGGGTTCGTGGCTAGGGTTTTAAGCGCTTTAATGATAGTGCATACCGTGCTACGAGAAATCGTGTGGGTTGGACGAAGCACAAATTGAAACTCTGACCGTGTGTGAGCCTTGTTACAAATGATATTTACCGAGTTCAGATACTGTTATTTTACGTTTTTTGTATGTGAAAAAATGTAGTTTCATGTTTTAATATTTGATATTAATAAATATATTAAAAAGAAATATTATAAAATCGTTTAATAATATGAATTAGAAAATTTAGACCCTAATTTGCATAGAAAACTATTATAACCCAGATAAATACTAAATTATTATATTAAGTCAACATTGACTTTTCTAATTCCAACCATCCCTTGTAAATATTTGATTTACGTTTTCTTTTCTTCGCTTTTTCTTTATTTTTTCCAGCTCTCAAGGCATCTTTATTGATCTGAGCTTCCAGTCTTTCAATATCGCGGGTATTATTGAAAGTTTCCAAATCTAGACTAAATTCATCGTCACTCGGCGTGTCATCATCGCCCATAACAGTTGAAACTTTGTACCCAAGTTTCCGATAAAACTTTCTAGCTTTAATATTAATTCTGAAAACTGTTAACATGAATTTACCGTTCTTAGCTAAATTTACCCTGGATAACAACGTTCGTCGCCTGGCCACGTTATATTTTTCGACTAACTCAATTGAGCTCTTTTCATACTTATCCATAAGAATTGCCGCGAGACCCGTACCTTGATATTTGCTTCTCACGTGGAGCTCATAGAGGAAAACTATGCCAGGATCTTCATCAAGCAAATGGTAATAAGATACAAAACCCACAATCCTTTCTGATCTCGGTATGTGCTCTTTCGGGGAATCATCCAAGGCTTCTAAACCACTAGTTTCAACATTGATATCACTATCGAACCCTGATAGATCGGCATCCAAAACATCTTCAAAACTGTCATCTTTCAAACTAGAACAGTCACCACCTTCACTATCATTTTCGCTCTCAGAAAATGAAAAAATACTGGAAGCGTTGTCTTCATCATCACTATCATCCTCGCTTTCTTCTTTTTTACTATCATCTGAAGTTTTATTAGAAAGTAGCTTGACCATGATGTAATTCATTCCGGGCATTTCTAACTCTTCAAATTTTCGGTACTTATCCCATCCCATGCCTGACTCCACGTAATAGTCTCGAATCCTTCTGACCATGTTATAACATTGGTAAACCTCACTTAGTATAGGCGATTTACTGTGATTTTTAGCACCTTCCACAGGCACACTATAATAACAAAGCGAAAATCTACTACCTTTGATGTCCAAAATTTCTTGTTTGACATATTCTAAGTTTGGCGGAGCAGTCGTTGAATTTTCAATATCGGGTACTTTTATAGAGGAGGACTTGCGAATCATATCAGATTAATAATAATGTGTGTAATTACAGCCTATACAATTTTCAGTTAATAATTCATCACAAAATAGGTAAACAAATACATTCCCAAGCCGTTCTAGTTATAGGCTGACCCTGGTCAGATGGAAAACATACTCAGCATCCCTGAAAAAAGCAAAACGGCCTCATCGTATTCACCATATTTCAAAAACCTAATAAAGAATAAACTATGGAATGACTTACAAAAATGAGCGTGTGGCGGGTTTTGCAATACCGCAAGATAAACTGTTTATGCTTATCTATTCAGCTAAGGCTCTGTTTAAAACTCCCATGAACCTCAAATAAAGGCCAGGATTAAGAATCATATATGGCTCATATACTGTCATTAAGAAAAATATCACCTGAATTACTTTCTATTTTCCACGACTAGGTTCAATTTATATTGGAGAAAATCCAATAGAGGTTTTTTTCCTTTTATTTTTTTTTAAATTCTTGGAATTAATTAAACTTTTGTATTTGTAAAAATTAATACTTCCATATATCCAAGGGAAATTTGGGGTTTTTCTTGGTTTAGAGGAGATTTATTGTTTTAGCAGGAAACCAGCTACAGAACTACAATTAAAAACCTAATTACACAAATAGAGGAAATAGGGTGATATAGAAAGAAGATATATGAACTTTGGTTGAAACGGCTGGAGAGAACAAGTTAGGATTTGAATTACTATACTTTATGAAAATCTAAGTGATGTATATAGTATATAGATAGACCGTGTATAATATAAATGAAGGGACCGCATTCAACCAAAAGAGAAGTGATATGATTCTCTCGCCAGATCTTTCAGATCCGTTAAAGAGTTTTAGAGTGGCAAATCGGAGGATTATAAATACTAGTTATTTATTCCCGATGGCTGCTTGGTTTGTTCTGTCTGATTCAAACGAAGTGCGAAGCATTACTATATCCCATTTCTTAATCTCATCTTAGTTTCCCTTTATTTATCAGGAGATGTAGTGGCGGGAGAAAAGTGTTCTAGTTATTTTTGGGCTATTCCTAGGTTTTATTGGAATTTTAATTAATAATATTCGTTTATGTATTTAATCCTTTACACTATGGCAAAACTATAATCTATAATAATGATCCTTCAGTTTAGATCAATTTATTGCTTATCGGCAAAGGGGTAGTCAGTGTAACCAGTTGATAATTCAAGGTCAGCTGATGGTCTGTAGAAAGAGGTTCTATCGTAAGGGTTGAGCTCAATACCCTTTTCCATTCTATTGACGAAATCAGGATTGGCAATGTAGTATCTACCGAAACCAATAAGAGTGTTTTCGTTATTTTGAGCGTCTTCGAGAGCATTTTCGTATTCGTAACCACCAGCTCTGAGGACTACACCTTGCCAGAAGAGGTAGATCCAGCTATTGGAGGCCTTCTTGAAATTAACGATACCATGGGCTTCGTTGGCTCTAGGTTCAATCACATGAATGTAAGCTAAACGCTTACCGTCTTGGGCTCTCTTTTCGAGTTCGGTAGTAAGATAAGTGAAGGTAGCTAAGTCATTAGGGACCTTTTCACCTTCCATACCTTGGAAGGTACCCCAAGGACTGAATCTAATGGCAACCTTGGCAGCAGCATCTTCATAAGAGAGGCCGAATTCGTTCTTGAAAGCTTCGATAGTTTCATCAATGATTTCCAAAGCCAAACGGGCTCTATTTTCAATGGAGCCACCGTACTTATCAGTACGCTTATTAGTTACGCTGTGAATAAATTGATCAACAAGATAACCATTAGCACCGTGAATTTCAACACCGTCAAAATTAGCCTTTAAGGCGTTAACAGAAGCAGATACAATAGATTGCTTGTGTAATTCAACTTCTTCGGTAGTCAATTCCTTAGGCACATGGTCATTCCAGGCAACAGCACTGGGGGCAATAACGGGTAAGTTATGAGCGGCCATGTATTGAGGGTTAGCAACTCTACCTAAGGCCCAAATTTGAGCGAAAATGACCGAGTCGTGTTCATGGACCTTTTCGGTTGTCTTCTTCCAACCTTCAATTTGATCTTGGCTCCAAAGACCGGGAATGTTGGGGTAACCACCTAAAGCACGGGAAGCAGCCGTGGCCTCGGTAATCAATAAAGTACCAGAACGTGAGGCACGTTGACCGTAATATTCAGCCATTAAATCAGTGGGGACATGTTCGCCATCAGCTCTCATACGAGTCAAAGGAGGGAGAAAGACTCTGTGGCTGAGGTTGTGGCTACCAACCTTGACGGGGGTAAATAATGTGGGGACGGGGTTTAAATCTTTGGTCATTTTTTAAAAATAAGGGAGTGTTGTTGAGAAAAGAGAGTGTTGTTGAGAAAAGAGAGTGAAGAAAAAGCCAAGATCTGGGGATTTGCAGCAATATTTAAGCTCTGGCAATTGTTGGTCCCTGAAGGTATCAGATCGCTACATCTTTTCCTTATGGTACGAATCTATCCTTGATTTATAACTATCTCCAGATTCGGGCACTCAAAAGTCCGTCTCCGTTTTTCGATCTGCGATCTCCGTTTGGCTGATAAATCTCTCCCGGCCAAATGTCTATGCAACTCCGCGGTTGCGTTTGCGTTTGCGCCGCATTTGCAGTCGTGCGGACAGCAGATTTCGCTGTGAAGCTTTTTTCATATTATCGCAAGACGTCTATGTCTATATGCATCCACTTTCGTTTTTTAATTTGTACATATGGAACAACTAAGTTTCAGATTAGGTTTTTATTATCAATATTATTATTATAAAGTGTGTGAGATTGAATAATCTCATGGATACGTTATAATCGTGTATCAAGGGAGAGATTTCGTTGTTTGACGAAGAGGAAGACATAACGCAGAACAGGGTGATAGAGATAGCAGTATTTGTAGTTCAAATATACTTAATTAATTAGTTAAATTAGACAGAAAAGACCAAGCAATCATCGGAAATAAATAACTAGTATTTACGATTCTCTGATCTGTTACTCTATCACCATTTAACGGATCCGAAAGATCCGGCGAGGGAATCAAAGATTCCCTTAGTTTTGCCTAAAGAACCGCATGCCGTTTCTCTATTGGTTCAATTCCATTCTCTTATTTATATTATACATTACCTATCTATATATTATTTAGTGTTAGTAGAAGCATTCATCTTACGAATAGGTTTACATACACTCATTACGGCCTTACAACGTTCCTTTGAGCGATATTTACTGGTTAACGAAATAGATCATGTAATACCATTGTCCCAGCCAACCGGCATACATATTGTGAAAAAGTTCCACAATATCAATGGATCCTTTATTGACTCTCATTTCTCAAACACAAATTCAGTTCAAACCATCATATACATCACCTTTTGTACTTGAAAAATTCAACGCCACCGTTATCCCATGGATAGGGTACAGGCATATCGATCCAAGACGATTTATATATTCTAAGGGGGAACATAAAATGAATAAAAAATGTTAAGGCGGCGTGAAAGAAGATAACAAAAAATGATTCGACCCAGGATCGAACTGGGGACGTTCTGCGTGTTAAGCAGATGCCATGACCAACTAGACCATCGAACCAAATATGGTGATATCTCTGGGATTCGAACCCAGGCCTCCGAAGAGACCAGGACCTTAACCTGGCGCCTTAGACCAACTCGGCCAAAATACCATTTTCTTGAAAGCGTTATTTGGAAAAGAATTTATGAAGGAGCCTAATGAGGAACATGAGAAAACTGGGGAAAAAAAGGCAAGTCGTTGGAAATGGCGATACCTATCCATTATGTTACATTCCTTATTATCGGAAACATTTCAATTTCTCGTCTTGGGACATTTACGTAACAAGTTTTATTTCGCATCTGACCGCACCTATCCCTGGCGTGGCCAAACTACCTGTATCAATTATCTCACCGATGCGCCCGAAACACTGGTCCATCTCTTTGGCACTTGTTCTGTTGCACGGCTGATTTGGTCCACCCTCACTTGTACCACAATTTTATTCGGGTGAGTCGATATGATCATCGCTACAAACAAAATCGACGACCAAAGAAACAGCTAAAGAAGGTTAAAAACCCAATTGCCCAAAATAGAGCCATATAAGGGGATATATTTTCCTACCGAGAGGAAATAGAATAATCCAGAAAAAAGCACAAAATTTTGGTAGGAATAGGTTAACAGGTGAACATGAAGAATTTAGATTGAGCTGTGACGTGCATTAGCATGTCATTATCCTTCTGTCGTTTCCGTTCTTCCAATGGATAGAATAAATAATATATACAATTGAAAGCCAAAAAAGATATACTCAACATCATGCGTCAGAAGGAAGGCAACGGAAATTATCAGCATGGTTTGCGCCTCAGTAGACAATGATTTACATCCGAAAAATTTTTCATCATCCTAATATTGAATTTAGATTTTAATCTCCGATACGGGGAATCGAACCCCAATTTGCCCGGTGAAAGCGGACCGTGCTAGCCATTACACTATATCGGATTTGTATTTCAAATAAAGTGCTATGGTATTACCAATACAAAAACTTTACTTTTTAAAAAAAATTGGTGAAACCCCGCCAAAAAAACTGATGCTTCAAGAATGGAAACGATTAATAATAAAAGAAGCAAAAGTGGTTAAATATAAAAGTAGAAGTATGTGATTCAAACTAATATCATGAGGATGATAGTATAATTTTCTTTTTTTTTCCCTTCTGTATCTAGGATTTTATATCCTAATTCTTATTTCATTTAGGAATTATATTCACTCTTTCTAGTTTCCTGTTAATTAGTTTAAATAAGTTTTCACTTTTTAATAAAAATCTATTTAAAAAAAAAAAAAAAAAAAATTAAAAAACCAGATACCAAAATTAACGCAGACACACTTCCCCACTTTCCTCTGCGAATTTCATTAGTTTGAACCCCACCAAGCACGGGCCTATTCTCCCGGCTTACTCCCCACGCACGCTAGACTACTAAAGTCTAATACTACTAATTCATTTTGGATAGGTTTTTGTGTATTTATAGAGATATATTTTACCTAAGTTCAATAAATAAACAAGATTAAACCAAAAGCAAATTTCCTTGGGACATTTGCTTCCCAGGTTCTATTTCAAATCTGATCCAAACTATTTCAAATCTGATCTAACTATTTCAAATCTGATCCAAACTATCCCTGGCTCGGCCAAACTACATGTAGTATTTATCTAACAAATTGGCTCAAAACTCTGGCCCATTCCCTAAGCAAAAAATCTGTTACGCAGTTAATTTGTAACACACTAACTTTCACCCCTCCTTTTCTCCTCGAAAGATTTACTTGTATCAACAATCCCCTATCTTGGATATTTCAATACCTTATTTTTTTCAATCATTTTATATAAGCGAGTGGACGTGATCATCATTACATACAAAACCGGCAACCAAAAAAAACCACTCACCAATGAGGAATGGATAACAAAGCTAGCAAAAGAAAAAAGAAAACAGAAATATCAAGATTGAGTAAATAACACAAAACAAACATTGTATATATCCAATATTAGATTATTAACGTCTAACAGTATCGTAAACATTCATTTTGTATCGAGTTTTTATATAATTACATGTATATTATACCCAGGTTCAATTCATAATTGATATTAAACCAAAATTGGTTTTATGGGATTTCCTTAATTTGATATTAAATAGCTAATGTTCCAGAGTCAATTGAGTTCATGGCTCGCATCCAGAGTCCAGAGTCCTGGTACTCTACCTCTCCAGGGAAAAAAATCAATTAACAAACAAATTTAAACCAAAAAATACACATTGAAGGTATCTCCGGCTGCTCGAACAAATAAGCTTATAGTATTTTATATCGATGACTTGTATTAAAGAACCTATGTTGAACATTCCCTAAAAAAGTGACAGGATTATATCAATTGGGGAGACATCTTTCGTTTTGACCATTCACAAACCACACCCAGATGAATAGATGGGTTAGTTTAGGCATTTTACAAAAAGATTTACTGGTAAACTATATTTGAAATAAAATGATTTTAAAATTTGATATTCTGTGTATTATAAAAAAATGAATACACGATAATATAAAATTTGCTATTCAATTTGTTTTATATAGCTGGGTGCTTAAACAAATAAACGGAAAAAAAAAACGACAGCCTAATATGAAATAAATCCGTCAAAAAAGATGAAAAAAACGGGCTTAATATTTAACGGTCGATACCAGTAGATCTGGCCTTAGCTTCAACAGCTTCATTGATCTTCTCCTTAAGGTTTTCAGAAGTAGAGGGAGCACGGGAAGCTCTAATCTTAACAGCAACAGGCTTTAAGACATTCAAGTAAACCAATTGAGCACCATTGAAATGAGGAAGACCAATGTAAAGTAAGAAAATGGTCTTAAAGAAGTAGTAAAATGGGAACCAGTAGATGATAGCCTTAGACCAGAATTCTACGAGACTGAAGAAAGCAAACACAACCCAGTAAGTCAAGAATTGGGTATCATCGGCCTTATTTTCCGATTCAAGAGCTAAAAGAGAATAGTAGCCAGGGATAACAAAGCCAGCAATGTTGGCAAAGAGTTGACCAATACCACCGAAATTGAGGAAGATCATAAGGAAGTAGAAACCAGCAAAGCCGACAACACCATAAGCCTTCTTGACACCAACCTTCTTTTCAATGTTGACCAAAGCAGGGTAGTTATCGAGATCCTAATTACCATAATACATATTAGTTATAATGTAATTTGTGAGCGCCTTCGCGCTTCTTTTCATCCTGGCGAAATTTCTAGACGGCAAATTTCAGCGTGCTTAAAAAGACGAAGCTAACATACCTTGTCAAGCTTATTGACATACGCAAAGAGTTGATCTTGAATAGAAGACATTTTTAGTATACCACAAATCCGAAGTTAGCTGATGAAATCGTATATATATATATCTCTTTGAAAAGTTGAATTGTTCAAGAGCGAGGGCAGGAGCATGGCACAGTAGGCGGATATGTGGGAATGTGGCGGCTGCGCTGATCGCCGGGTAAATTTTGAAACAGCCATCTCGTTAAATCGATGAGTTGGCTACGTATGCATCACACTTAACTGTGGCTCTACAAAGTTGATGCCGGATAAGGGTTGTAATATAAAATAAATCTATTGGTGCACCAAACTCTCGACTTTGATAAAATATCTAGAGGATACATTACAATATATACAAACTAAAAGATGCTATATAAAGGACTAAAGGGGATTAAAGACTGCTTTTTCCGCTTAGCAACGCGGGAGGTAAACATCGATAATTGACAGTAAATTGCTGCCGAAGGAGGCAGTAGAGTGCAGGTGTCTCAGCGCCTCTTACTATTCTTCACAAGACCGAAGACTTGGGACCAGCCGCAACTTTTATATGATACCAAACGTAAATACATGAACTTTCAGATAAAACGCTCATTGTATGATTGTTCCAAAGGCTGGATCATAATCTTCATTGGATTCCTTGGGTGGCATGTCATCGTTATTTGATTGGGAGTCAATAAGGCTGTCTGAATCTGGCATATCTTGGACTTGAACCTTAGATAAAGGTGCTTCTGTGCTCACATCTTTCATTGATACACTACCATCCGATTTTTCTTTGGAAACTCCATCACCAACCTCCGGTTCAGACTCTGATTCAGATTGAGATTCAGATTCCGAACTGGATAAATCGCCAGGTAGACCAAGACACTTATTATATTCAGACATGAACACCTTTTGTAACTTATTGGCATCAACGTAGACAAATGAACCTTCTTGGTTATATGTCCGGGCATTATTCCACATCAGATCAAATTCTAACTTGAAATCTTCCAGCCTCTGGTATGTGTTATTCTTCATTCTCTTTTTAATGACCTCACATGCAATAGGATTTTTAATCAAAACGTAGTAATCGGGATAAAGACGCTTACTGGGCAGTTCCGCGAATAAATCGATACGATTTCGACCATTCTTATCTTTGATCTTCACGACCTGTTCGTAGATTCGAGTCATTTGTTCAACCAATAGGGCTCGTTCTTCAGGGGATAGGGTTTCCTTAACTTTAGGCGGTCGGCCCTTCGTTTTCTTCTTCACAGGGGTTCCAAATGGACTCACAGCATCGGCGACTTTACTAGTTGCTGCAGGACTACTGACATGTACCTTCAAACTAGTGGCATCTTGCTGAATCTTAGGTTTGCGGCCCCGCTTTTTCTTTAAGACCGGCTGATCACCAGATTCAATTTCATCATTATTAGCACCGTCCTTATAAGCATATTCTCCCTTGACTGACTTAGGAACATCGGCTGCTTCAAAGGTATCAGACATGTAATCCGATTCATCTGGCCCACTATCATTATGATCCTTCTTAAACTTACGTTTAGCGACTCGAGCCCGCTTTCTTTCGATGGCTGCATCAATGGTATCATTATCATCATCTAAAGCATCAAGCCATTGCTCCTCAGTTAAGCCATCGTCATAATGCGCGACCTTACGCTCACGCGCACCCTTACCGTATAAGTCTAACTCATCCTTGTCACCAGTGTCAACTTCTCTTTCTTCATGATAGAAAGCCGGCAATTCACTTTCGTCCAATAGCCTATCATAAGTTTTACCCAAAGATTTACCATATGCAGAATTAGTATTTCTTTCATTGTCGATTTTCTTGAATAACGTTCGCTCCTCGTCGCTTCGAGCCAGAAGATCATTTAATTCATCTTCATCTAACTCCTCATCTTCAATTGTTGCCTCTTTCTTGGCCTCTTCTGCTTCTAACAATGAACGCAAAAATGCTTCCTGTTCTTCTGAAGTTGATTTATTATCGAACTTACCAGCTTGAATGACTTTACCGTCAATATCAAGTTTTTGATGAGCACGTCCAAGAATCATTTCTTCGACCGAGTCCTCTGTAATAAGACGGAAAATTCTTACTTCCTTAGTTTGACCAATACGATGAGCACGATCTTGAGCTTGCAAATCCTGATGAGGATTCCAATCTGTATCATAGATGATGACAGTATCAGCAGTTTGTAAATTTAATCCAAGACCACCAGCACGAGTGGACAATAAGAATGCAAAATACGGGGAATTGGGAGCATTGAATAAACCCAATAGCTCAGATCTTTCATCGGCCTTTGTAGCACCATCTAGTCTTAAATACTTCAAATTTCTTGATCTCAAAAAATCTTCCATAATATCCATAATCTGCGTCATCTGGAAAAACATTAAAACACGGTGACCTGTGGCCTCAAACTTAGGTAAAACTCTATCCAGAAGTTCGAACTTACCAGCAGTTCTCCATAGCATATCATTAGTTTGACGATTTGGGTTCATGATATCTTCAATTTCTTCGAAAACAAAAGGATGATTACAAATTTTTCGTAATTGCATCACACGATTATTCAAACCTTTAAGACCACCCTTATTACCCTTTCCAGAATCACCAAGATACAAATGATTGTATTTAAGAACTTGTTCGTAAAGTTTCTGTTGCAGAGATGACATTTTACATTTGATAACCTTTTCGACCTTATCAGGTAAATCCTTTTCGACATCTTTTTTAAGACGACGTAACAAGAACGGTCTTAAAACCTTATGTAAACGCCTAATAACTAAAAGAGTTTCTTCTTCTGAAAGCGCCATCTTGTCTTGACTACCAGTGTTAGCAAATGGTGTGTTAAACCATTCATCGAACGACTTTACGGAATTAAAAATCTTAGGAAGCACGAAATTAAGCAAAGCCCAAAGTTCAGGCAAATTATTTTGTAAAGGTGTACCAGTCAAGATAAGTCTGTAGTTTGAAAAATAAAACTGAGTCAAGGTGTGAGACAACTTCGATTGAGCATTTTTCATACGATGACCTTCATCGATGATCATATGAACCCATTTAACTTTACCAAGAATTGACTTGTCCTTAATAATGTACTCGAAGGTTGTTAAGCATACCTGGAAGTCACCAGATCGGATGATTGCCTGCTGAGCCTTTCTAGCCATAGGCGGCCCTTTATAGACTACCTTATTTACACTAGGTGCCCATTTTTCGAATTCAAGATTCCAATTCGTGAGTGTGGATAAGGGAACAATAACCAAAAATGGTCCTGAGATTTTTTTGGTCTCAATGAGATAGGTAACCAAGGAAATAGTTTGAATGGTTTTACCCAAACCCATTTCATCAGCTAAAATACCATTAAGATTATTATTGAATAAGGACACCATCCACTGGAGACCCTTAATTTGATACTCTTTTAGGGTGCCACCGACAAGAATTGAAGGTTGTTTAGTAATCACTTCTTTAACTTTGTGAGCAACAGCATAATAATCAACCTTTTGACCGGCATCTTCATCTTCCATAGTTTCGTCAACCGGAACACCAACTGGAATTTCGGCTTCAATTTCTGTTTCTTCGATTCTAGCCTTGGTTTCACGTTGTTGGTCCATAACAGCCTGCGCCAAAGAGTCCAAGAACGAGTTAGTCTGTCGAAGTAAATGAGTAATACGCGTATCCTTAGTTTGATCCAAAAGCTTGATATAAGCTTCTTCATCATTAGACTTAAGGGCCTGAAGACGTTGTTTCGCCGTACGTTCAATTCTCTTCTGTTCTTCACGCTCGGTTGTGGCATGATATGTCAACACCGATTTACCAAGTCTAACAAATTTGGATCTTTTGGACCTGCCCGCGTTAAATAAATCGGTTGCATGAGTGCATGTAGCGCTTAATAATTCCATTTTTTGAATACTTTCACGTTTCTTACGCTCAATTCTCTGTTGAGCTTCAAATCTTTCAATAGTAACCGATTCTTCTAAACTAGATTGCTTCTTCCAAGAGAAATAGAATTTGTTTGATTCATTCAAAGCCAAAGAATTAAAGTAAGAAGTATCGGCAAGTAAATCGCCCCTGAAGGCACGTTGGTGCTGAATTAATTTCAATCCATTAAATTCAATCAGTTTGTCAAGAGAATCTTCACCTAACGATTCAACCTTAATGTAATCATCGTCCTTAATTTCAGTAATTCGCTCGTCAATATTCGTTAATGTCATATCTTCAAACATACGATTTGATGTCTTAGTTTCTAATTTGAGCTTTTCCGAAATTTCGCCGACAGTATCAGCGAGGACTTGAGCTCGCGAATTTAACTTCTTATATAATATCTCATCTCTCTGTTGATACATTCCATAAACATCAACACCACTGGGCATTATTGAAGGAATAAACAGCTGTTGTTGTCTCGCAATATAATCACTAAACTTCACAGATTCAGGAATAAAGGTACCTGGATCGATATAGGAATCCAAAACCTCCACCGGGATCTGAGCTGGAATAGGAACTAATGGTTGAACCATAGAAGTCGGTTGAACCAAGTCTCGACCAGCTTCCAGAGCATTCGATGAGACATGTACCATTGGCGTGTCAGACTTTGAAGGTATTATATCGGAGTCATTTTGAGCTACTGGCTTTTTAGCAATAGTTGGCGTAACCATATTAACCTTTTTAGTCTTTTTAGACAGTGATTGGGTTCGATTAGCTTGTGAAGGTGACTGATCAATGAAATTCTCTTGCGAGGGCACCTGCGATGCTAGCGACACTGATCCTGCCAAGTTACCGGATGACTGTCTCTGTAATCGAGATTGCAACAAAGGCGACGAATGAGGCTGGTTGGGTTTCTGTAATCCAGGAGTTTGAAGTCGTGATTGAACGTGAAATGGAGCTTGCTGTTTAGCCCATGTCTGTTGATTTTGCGATTGCAACATAGCTACACCACCTATATTAACTTGGCCCTGTGGATTAATTGAACCATTAGTCACAGGAACAACCGGCGATCCAACATCCTGTATCGAAGCTGAATTTACAGGGGATGGAACAATTGCTTGATTCGATCCTGTACTGACAACAGAAGAAGAACGAGATAACTTATTCGCAGAGGAAACACGACGCCCTACCGGGAGTTGTTGATTGGCCATTGTGGGAGATTGAGAAACCGCATTGCCACCAGACTTTCTTGATGAACTCGGCTTCTGCGCGGGAAGACCTGGCTGCAAAGGAATCTGTTTATTTGGCAATTGCCCAGGACTACTTGCAACAGAATCTTGAGATTTGGTTCTCTGGTCATACGGCGATGGAGCGGTAACTGTCTGCTTAAGCGCATAGCCTGGTTGACGTTGTTGTTGATCACGAAATACTTGAGCATGCTGTGGTTGTTCCTGTTGGATCTGTAATTGAGTTTGACCCAGTTGGATGGATTGAGACTGTGGGGCAATTTGATTAGGCGCATATGAACCCCCAGGCAGGGTCGGTAGTAACAAGCTAGCTTGAATAGGAGGTGGAATCGGTGAATTCTTAGTTAAACTTTTGAAAGCAATCATTTGACTTCTCACCTGAAACATTTGTTCTGGACTGAAAGGTGAATTTGGAGGTAACACAAGATTAGGTGGTTGATTCGGTTGCTGGTGTTGTTGAGGAACTGATGGGTGTCCTGGTGATGGATTCATTGGACTGCCAATATTGATAGCGGCGTTCGATTGTTTAACAGAATTAACCATCCCGCTGGCACTCCCTATGCTGCCATTACTTTCTCGACTATTAAGATTGGGATTAAGTGGAATCTGGTCTTGCTGGGGTTGAGCGAATCCCTGGAAATTCTGGGCTTGCCCCTGATCTCTCAATTGTCCTTGAGCTTGTAACTGGGCGCGGGCCTGGGCCTGCTGTTGAGCTTGGAGCTGAAGCTGAGCCCGTTGCTGAGCCCGCTGTTGAGCCTGTTGCTGGGCCTGTTGCTGGGCCTGTTGTTGAGCCTGCCGCTGAGCCTGCTGCTGAGCCTGCTGCTGAGCCTGCTGCTGAGCCTGCTGCTGAGCCTGCTGCTGAGCCCGGGCCTGAGCCTGTTGTTGTGCCATCTGTTGAGCCTGAGCCTGTTGCTGCTGTTGATGCTGCTGTTGTTGCTGCTGTTGTTGCTGTTGTTGCTGTTGATGCTGTTGTTGTTGATACTGATGCTGCTGCTGCTGCTGTTGTTGTCGTTGTACTGGGTCCGACTGCGTTCCCTGAGCCTGCTGGGCCTGTTGGTATTGCATATTAGCCTGACTCTGTTGATATTTGGCTCTAGAAACTTGTTTCAAAACTTTTGAAAGTTCAATAAACTCGAAATTCTGAGGGGCATCTTCACTAAGTTGATTTCTCAGTAATTGCCAACGCTAGATCAGAAAAAAAAAGAATAACAATAAATCATATACACCAGTTAATAAAATAAATAATAATTTAAAAAAAAAAAAAAAAAAAACAAAAAATCACGAAAATTAGAATAACTTACCTGAAAGAGACGCTGCAATTCCTCGCGGCTCGTAGGCATAGGTATTGTGCTCGGCGCATTCATATCGATCTGAGGTTGAGGACGTGACTGTGGCTGAGGCGCCTGCGACATGGGTAGCGGTGATTGTGAATGCGAATGCTGGGGTTGAGACTGCACCGAGTGCAATTGCGATTGGGCAAGGGCTTGTGCCGATGAATGAGATTGTGGTCTTGACTGGAGCTGAGGTTGAATCTGGAATTGAGAAGGGGGTGGAGCCGGCTGCGCGGGATGGTTATTCCCAGGAGCCAGAGGGATACCGAAACCGTCCAAGATTTCGGATGAATCACTGTTATTAGCTGAATCAGCACCAATATTTGATTGGAGCAGATTCAGGTACTGTCTTTGGCCAAAGTTGTTGGGGTTCATGGTATATTACGGGATGCCTTTCGTAAGGGGGGGTGTGATGGGGATAATAACTGACGACGCGTCACGAGCGGGTGAGCGAGTGATCAGCCAACTAGCGATGAAAGGCGGGCGACAGGAAGCGAGTCGAGTCCACGCCAATGTAGACCAGGATGTCCGAGGCGAGCGTATGCAAATATGGGTAGCCCGGGCCGAGTGCGGGCGCGAGTGGTTCACGATAGGATACGGAAAAATGGAGTATTGCGATGCCACCGTGAGCCTGGCGTTCGAGGGAGGGAGCGAGCTCGACCAGCGGAGGTTGGCGATAGTCTTTCAGCACAACCCGCACGGCCGCGCCACGCTTATGCCGCCGCGAACCATCAGCATTTTTTCAGCTTGTACCCAAAACAGAAAATCAACCGCTGGACGAAGCAGTTAAGATCGCCAATCGCCACGAATATATTGATCGCACGATGGAAAATACTTTAGTTAACAAGCCCGAATTCAGACCCGAGGAGGTCGACCACATGCTCAACACTCTGGAAAAGTACGATGCCGGCAATATCCAGAAGTTCGAGGAGTACGTCGAACAACAATGCTCCAAGAGCGTGTCCGATATTGCCGCCAACTTGGCCTTATTGAAGCTCTACCAATTCAACACCAATAGAATTAACGATGAAGTTATCATCAACGTGCTCTCCTTAGCCCTTATCAACTTCAACTCCTTTGATTTCTCCCTGGCCCTTCATTTACTCCCCACCTATGTCTTAAATGAATCGCCAATTGATCCCTTGTCTGAACAAATCCAAAAGTTATTCAAATTATACAACCACTTGGACGGTAAGAACTTTACCGGTTTCTGGACTGAATTTTACAAGGATGACAATGCCACCGAAATTGTTTCTGATATTGAAAACTTCCTTTTCTTGATCCGTGCTTCTATCTCCAAGACTATAGAATGTGCATGCAAATCCTTAAGTTATAGCGTTTTATCCAGCTGGGTTCACTTGGACGAAAACTCATCTGCTCTCAATGACTGGATCAAGGAACAATCTTGGACCTTGAACGGTACCACCGTTGAAATCCCCGTCAATGAATTTAACAGTGCAAAGCCTATCATCACCACTGAAACCGTTAAGTTTGAACAATTATCTAGATTACTTAAGAAGGCTTTCGAAATGGAATAAATATAGCACATATATTTATTAATGTATTCCGATTGACTGGTTTCTATTAGTTAAGTTTTTGCGAGTCTGCTCAAGACACATAGATACACTGCCAACTCTTTTATCTTTTGTACGTTTAGTTCCTTTTTCTCTATGTATTTCATACAACCTATAAAAATTCAAAATTATTCTCAAATTCAAAGATCACCTCAAAAATTATGCATTGTAAAATAAGGTAGTAAAAAAAGAATAAATATATTATATTTATAAAATAAAATTTAAAGCGCACACCGTGAAGACATTATAGACCATTAGAAGAATAAGAAGGGAAAAAAAAGACAAAAATGTAAACATAAGAATCGGATATAAATCCCAAAGACTTTTTTAAAAAAAAAACACCAAAAAAAAACAATACATACGCAAAAGTATTCATATAAATGAATAAAATTGTCTGTTTTTCGAGAAAAAAAAATATAGAACTTTGAGATTTATGTCCCCATAAAAAAATTTAAGACATCACCAATAGAAAAAGAACAAAAACAAAAGCCAGCTCACAAAACGAGAGCGAAAAATTAACCGGAAGCACGTGAATCAGACAAAAAGCATATAACGAAAGAAAACTTATTTCACACAAAGGAAAATAGAACAAAAAAATACCGAACGAAAATTAATAATTGTGAGAGATTGGCACATTGTAAAAAACTGGCGAAGAGGTGACACTCAGACTGAGGAAAAGAAGAAAAACAAATAGAAAAAAATGAGGGCTCATATAGAAAGAAGAAAGAAAATGAAAGAACGGAGAGAAAACATAGCAAGAAATATAAATGAGTAAAATAAAATATGAGAAAAAGAAAGAAGAAAAGATCTCATTAATTAGCGACTGGTCCGCTAATATTTAAAACCCTACGAAGATCATCAGCCATGCTTTGATCTTGTGATTGAGGGAAACCGTGATTGGATAAGCCTCGGTTATGACCATATGTTTGCTGTAAATGGTCTTGCGACTGAATCGGCAACTGATATTGAGATTGAGTATGTCCGTGGATAAGGCCTTGAGGTGCCATCATAGGAGAATGAGTGGGGTACCCAAACTGGGAATTATTAATCATTGGAGACTGAATATTGTTAAGGGCTGGGGGGAAATAACCAGGAACATGAGCCGGAGGTATAGGAGGATAATTCACCATCCTGGGGGAAGCAGTAGCAAAATTAGAAGAAGTCTGGGCGCCTGTGGTTGTGGCACCATTTGAAGCAAAATTTACATGCCCAACATTCATACGAACGACATTGCTGGGGTGGGGAGCAAATGGGTTCATCCCATTCATTTGGAAGTTTGAATATTCATGGATGTGAGGTTGAGGTTGTGAATGAAGAAGGCCAGGATAATGGGTATGATGAGGCGCAAATTGTTGGTTTTGTAACACTTGATGCTGCTGTATTTGTTGTTGTTGAATATAATAATTCTGAGCCGCTGTATTAGAAGGGGAGACATTGCCATTAGTGTTAAATTGCGATTGGTTTACCACGCTAGGATTTTGACGGTTATCTTTTGTAGATACTGTCGAAGTTGAAGTATTTTGACGTTCATGTCTATCGGCGGCCAAAAGGGTATTGAAAGTGTTCAAATGAGAACTCGATCCAGAAGAATTGATATTAGATTGCGGAGTATTTTCGGAAATGGCGTTAGTCTTATTAGAACCGTCCAAAAGGTTAGTAACAAGATTCACACCAGAAGACGACACGTCCCCCAGCTTTGGGGGCTTAAAACTAGGTTGGGGTAATGCCGAAGGTGCAGGAGATGAATGGAAGGTTGAACCAGCAAACTTAGAACTCAAATCTTTACTTGATGAAACATAACTTTCTTGAGGGTTGGAGGATAGACTTGAGGGGATGTTGATTTCTTTGGTATTCTGATTCGTGAATCGCTGATTATCCTTTCGTGATTCATTACCGATGTAATCTTTGCATGTAGTCTTAGAGGATCCATTTCTTTTACTGGATGTCTGTTTTGACTTGGATGGAAGCGAAGAGCTGTTACTGGGGTTACTGTTTTTGTTTGGCGCATTGCCATCATAAAATGTGGGGAAAAGTTCACGGTGTAAGTCAAGATCTACACCCGTATCCAGCCGTAAATTTGATGGCTGTGATGAAGAAGAGTTTCCTTTAATCTTAGGATTATTCAGCTTGTTATTATTTTCATTACTGCCAGAATTCTCATCAACAAGTGGAGTTTTGGACGAACCCTTTAACTTTCCATCTGTTCTCTTTTTAAAGTTATTACTCTTTCTATCAGTATCATCATTAAAAGCGGTGTGCTTTGGCAATAACTTATTTCCACTATGGTTGATATTAGATTTGGAAGGATCCGACTTATTGTTACCGTTTTGACGTTTTGTCTTTTCTCTTTCAACAGAGTCCTTCTTTCGGTTAGATCTGTTGTTTGAATTATTGATATTAATATGTTTATCTCTTTTCAGAGATTCCTTTGCCTTTTTAACAAGATCAGGATTTGTTATAATCATGGCCGCATTGCCGGCAGAGTTAGGCCGTGTCGAGCTTTTAGAAGAGGATTCGGACATTCTGTGTACAATAAATTTATGAAGAAATGATTAGCTTAGGCTAAATAGAATTCGGTAAAAGAATATGTAGAGGCTAGTTGGTTCAAGGATAAAGCTTTGCGAATAGATGATGTCGTTGTTGAGTTAGGATGTAAGGTAGTACCGAAGGCTATTATGTAAAAATTTGATAATGTGCCAAGCCAACTATATAACATCTAATCGAAAACTGAGAAAAATTCAAAAGATCAGGTAAAGACTAAGCTCGTAAACTAAAGTTCTAACTGGAAACTATTATTTGCGATGAGTTCTGAACAAAGGGGAGACTTCCGAGCAGAATAAACAGGCAAAAAATCGAAACAAAATCTGGTGAGTCCAAAAATTAACACGATAAAGGTTGATAAGGTTCAGGTGAGAGAAAATAGCAGGAACAAGATTCGTTAGGCTGAGTGCTGAGTGGGATACTAATAAAATAGAATAAAATCAGTGGTCTCGACAGTCAATAATAGTCTTGAAATAACCAATAATTAAAGTAAATAGCCAACAAACGTGAACGAGAGCAGAGCAGGTTCAGGTGAGCGAAGTGAGGCAATCGAAGCCAACAAAACGGTGCACACTCCCGCTTATGTCATGATCCGGACGCATGCACCACCCAATACGCTAAATGAATATACTCTGGCGGTCAGGAGGCATGGGTAGCCCACGAAACCGCCCACTGACTTGGTCCGTTTGATCCTTGTACCAAACTACAATTTATATTTCACAAAATGGTTTTGCACAATAGCAAATGGGACCGCAAGGCGAAGAAGAAGTATCTAAAGAAGCATGATCTAAAACCGGAAGATGTGGCTAGGGACAAGACCGGCAGCAACACGGCGCCTGGCGTGGGCTTTAACAAAACACCAATCTACATCCGAGGTAACGCAAATTTATCTGACGACTTCAGTAGTTCTGATTCTGATTCTGATTCGGAAAATACGCCGAATGATAAGAGTTTGGAGTCCGGTTTGTCTGATCTCTCATTGAGCAAAGAAACGAAAAATATTACGGATGATGATCCAAATGCTGACTTAAAAGAGGAGAAAAATAAATATTCTAGACGAAAACCTTTATCGTCAAATTCGTGGCGTTATGCTGAGCCTGAAGTAGACCCGTATCTTAAATCTGAATCTGAACCTGAACCTGAACCTGACTACGCTCATATGAAGGCACGGGAGTTCCAGGTGCCAGATTCGTTTTTAAAGAAACCCAAGCATGCTATGGCCATGAAGCAAGTATCCAAATTTAATGATTATGCTAGTGATTTAGAAGAGAGTGATGATGATTTAGATGATGAAAGCCATGGTCCTAATCAACCTGTCCGAAACTATGCTAAAAAAGCCGAGCTCAACGAGGAAGATCTTGAATACCAAAGAAGAACAGGTAGATTAAAGAACAACATTCAAGTGATGGATAGTAACGAAGAATTTCAAAAGTTACAGGCTAAAATCGCTAGAGCAAAGGCATCTAACGAGATCAAGGAAAAGTTTGGAAAATCAGTGTATGACAGAGGTGCAGCACCCACACGACAGACCATTAGATTGGATGATACCGATGAAGCTGATATCGATTCATTTCTGAATGAAATAAAACAGGCAAATCCAGGTAATGCAAGTTTTTCGGATGAGGATGATTCGTTCTTTGCTTCTTTAGCGAAGGATGATAATACTGAGGGTGCATCTTCAGTGAAAACAAAAGTGGCAGATTCAGAGGCTTGGCTGGATGGCCTGCTTGGTTAGAATTTTTTCCGGTCTAATGGATTTTAATTGTAGAATAATTATTAAATGTATATTAGTTTATTGTAAAGCTAAGTTATCTCATCAGTATTTCACTCTCTCGCCTAAGCATAATATTACACGCACTAGATTTACTTCCAGATACTAATCAACACTGACTAATCCCGTATTTCTGATATACAACCGAGAATAAATTCAAATCACTACACTCATCGACTAAATCAAAATTCAATTAAAAACCAGATTATGAAGGGAAAAAAATACAGACTTTCAGAAAAACTACAATTAATTTATCACTATCCAAGCATAGTTCAGTTACTGAAAAGTAGAATACTTTTCATTCAAACTAAAACTGGAACTTATTACGGATGAGGTACGGCTAGTAAGGGTGGGTGTGGGTTCATGGCATAATCGCTTCCGACTGATTGTTCGGAGATGGGAGTCAGTGACCCCCTTCTGGGCAGACACGGCCTAGGTAGTTCCTCTAGAAGCCCATACTCTAAATCTGATTTATTAGAATCTTCCAAATGGCTGTTCATTCTGTTTTCAAAGTTGGACAGGGAAAAACTTACTGTATCATCGGAAGGGGTTTGAAATTCTGTCTGTCGTAAAAGATCCATTATCTTGGAGGTCTCAGGCTCTTGTACCAACTTTTCATGATTGGTTTCCTCAATTTCTGCGCACCCTTCAATGCTATCAGTAGATATAGGCTGATTAGGTGTAAACAGTGTGACAGTTACATTAGCCGATGGTAGCTGTAACTGGTTATTCGCCGGTGAAACAGCCAATACCGCAACTCCATTGCCCTTTTTTGGTTTTCGCAGATGGCTATGTGATCTCCTTAGACTAGATCTTGAAATCAATGAATCATTTTGAGAATTCTTTCTGGATAATAATGCTAAATCATCCCCATCAAACTCGGCAGGAACTTCGTTAACTTCGTCTAATAAGCCATCGTATGACAAATCATTGTCACTTTGAAAATCATCACCATTATTATAAGTATTGAGATTTTGCTCATCGCGTATGTAGCCCCATTTCTCATGGGAATAATCTTCAATACAATCGTTATTGTCATCAAAATTTTGATCGTAGAGATCGTCTGAACCTTGAAGAATGAAATCATACTTTCCTGCAGATTGTGTGAGGGTGGATAGTTGGTCCAGATGTGTATAAGAAGATTCCCTGAATAATAGAGGAGGTTCCAGACTTGAGTCAAAAGGAATATCAGGCGCTAAAACCGGCACGATATCCTTAGCCAGGATATCGTTCTTATTTATATTGGAGAAAATAATGGGAGCCTCATCATTAAAAAGATGCCCCGTTTTTCCTCCGAATTCAACGTCATCTTCGTAGTTATCCTCATCAGCAGCAAGCTGATCAAATTCATCTTCGTAGCCCTGGAAAAACGAATCAGAATGATCCTCTAATATCTGAAGGCCATTTTTCTGCTTCATCATAATGGCTAACTTTTCCAACTCTAACTCTACATCTTCATATTTTGACAAAGACGCATTTCTCTCGAGGTTATATTTTTCAAAGGAAAACAGGGATCTCATATCATCGTGATCGTTATCGCCATGAATAATTCCGTCTGAATATTCTTCATTCTCCTTACCCCTACTCATAACATCATCAAGCTTCTCATCTTGAAAGATGGGTGGGATTTGAATATCGGATTGACTATCTTCATGCTCTTCTCTGAGTATTTCCAAAGAAGTAGATTCCCGGTTTATCTTTTTGGGACTATCTTTTAACGATAGAGGCAATGATGATGATGATGTCATATCCATTCTCAATATTTCTAATTCGTCCATTTGTAATGAGGAACCGGTATCATTTTTTCTTTCGCTTCCCAAATCATGTGTGAATTCACGACCCGAATCCTTCGTGGAGAGTAAAAATTGGGATGTAAGAGTAGTATTCGATACACCACCCCATTCATGCGTTCGGGTACCGTATATAATGCCTGCGTCAAGTGCATTACTATCCTCGGGTGAAATTATAAAATCGGAATATCCGGGGGGATTAGATTTTCGACGAATGAAATTCATAGGATTTAGCCTTTTGAGCGAGGAAACCGAAGGAGATTTACGAATTGAACCATAATGGCTAAGCTCACTGGAACTGAAGGTCGTATCACTAAAATCCTTGTGTGAAGAAGTTCTAAATAGTGGTTTTATATTACGAAGAGGTGAAGTAGGCGGCGTAATTTTCGACGATGGCTTATGCATAATATGAGAAGCAATTTTCTGCGACAGTGAGTTTGAGGTTAATGGCAAAACAGAATCTTGTATATTACTACCTGGTATAATATCACAATTAATATCTGGACTCAGTTCCAGCTTTTTCAAGTCATAGACAATATCCGAACGCGAACGGCGATGTATTGCGAAGCCACTTTGCATTTATCCGGAAATATGTGTGTGAGGAAAGAAAGAAGGAATATAAGAGAGGAGGTAGTCCACCAAGTTTTCTTTAGAAATTAATTGCTTACAATGATAAGCATATAAAAAGCTCTCTATTTTCTATTAGAATGTATAGTCACAGAAAACAATATTGCCACAGACAAGAATATTTGGTTATTTTTAGTTCGCAAGTTTGTTTACTGTAATGACAGACAGCGTCAAATGCGATAAGTACAGCATGTAGCTGCGCGTTTTGGGGCTTACGCAATACCCACCGCATTATCACCCCCGCATTAACCAAGCGGCAAGTTTAGTATGACAGGACACCATTTCAGGTTAATACAAATAAGTAATAGTTTAGTACTAGATAAGGGATAAGAAAATCCTGAAATTTTATTATCGCATAAGAAAAAGTAAACTATAGACAATTTATTTATATACATTAAAATGAGATATTTCACTAAATTCCAAAAAATACATTGAAAAAAGAAAGGAAAAAAAAGAAAAAAGTGGGCTCTTAGCGACAAATCAAAGCCGAAGCTCATTCAGAATATTACTAGCTAAGGCCTTATATTTCCAAGTATTACCACTCAACTTCTTGAACTGTATACCATGTAGTGAGACAATACGAACCTTCACAATGTAAATTTCAAACTCTACCGAGGATCGTCTATGTTGGGCTTTAACAGCCATACGAGTTTCATCGTTATCCGAATTCATAGAATCAGTGTGAGTTACTGCTGCCGGGCTAAAACCTATTATATCACTACCACCCATAGATGTATTATGAGTAATTGAATCCGTAGAAAAGTCATCTGGGAACTCAATAGAATGTCTACGGTAACCCGGGGAACCTGAAAATTGTTGCTCATGATGATTCTTGCCTTTAGGCATCCCGAATAATCCTGATCCGAATGAGAACTTTCTTCGATGTCCAGTGTGGGACTCAGCGGGTAGATTATCACCACTGGCTACGATATTAGAACACCGGAACCCACCTTGGACTTCTCTATAAGAAATACCTAGTTTGTTTAGAACTCGAATCAAGTCATCCCGAATAAAGACCAAAGGTTTTGTGGAAGTAGTTTGAGCTGAGAAAATACCTTTAACAAAGACTTGTTTAGGGTGATCGATTGATATTGGCTTGGCATTTTCTCCTAATACTGGGTTGGATTGAGTAACCCCTTCACCTAGATCCTTACTCGCCATAAACATATTACCAGTGCCACTATCTATAGGGCTATCATTACTATCATTGAAATTACCATTATCCTTTCCATCGTAAGCACTTTTGTTGAGATAATCATCAACAATGTCAAAATTCTCGTAGTACTTGCTTTCCGACGCGTTATTTGAACCAGTTGGTCGACCCATATTTTCCTCATAACGACGATTAACGGAATCACGACGAATATGACTAGCCGATTTGGCTCGCGCTGATGGATGAAAATTTCTATTCTCAGAACCGGCGCGCGATATTACTGGTTCAATATCGGCAGTTTGTTTTTCAACCATATTAGAACGGCCCATGCCCGAAAACACCATAGGTGGGTGACTATCTTTATGAGCCTCATTGATATTGGCTGGCGTTCTAAGGTGGGCGGGGACCGTCATACTAGTAGATCTTTGAACAGAAACGTCCTTTCGGTTACGATTCGAAGGATTAGAATCATTTAAGGCCTTAATTTCCGCCATATCAGGTATATAAATCTTGGGGAGTTGAGGTACATCTGGGATCAAATGATCATTGTTGCTATGGTTGTTGTTCTTGTTATTATTGTTTGGAGAAATATCAATGTTATCCTGATTAAAGCTAGGCCTAATAGGAGATTTAGCTTCTGTTAAAGAGGAAACTGCCGATTCTGGCGACGCAATTGTCTTCTTACGACCACTAAATCTTCTTAATAATGAAGACGCAAGAGACGATGTGTGACTATTGGTTTCCTTTTTAACGGCTGTGTCAATAGGGGGGTGTCCCGTGGTCGCATCCTTGAAATCCGTGCGATATTTATTATTGTTACTATTACGAGATAGGTAGTTCTCATTTGTGGTAGATTTAGGTGATAAAGGCAAAGGCGCATCAGTATATGGGTTTGGCGAAATTGGCGAAGTTAGCGGATTAATGGCATTATTATTTGGCCGCTCGGAGTACATAGGTTTGTAGCCAGTCCTAATACCGCCAACTCGCGGCTTAGTTTCGCTCTTGGAACGCAGATGTCTATTTTCATTACTAACGTGTAGCGAGGGAGCCGGTTGTCTAATTTGGTTATCATTACTGAACGGATCACTATTATAATGATGATTGGAATCATTATTCGTGATCAAATTGCCAGTACCAGATGATAAAGGGAATCTTGAATGATGAGAAACGTCAAATTGCTTTGCCTCTTCAATAATTCGGTTATCCAAATCACGCTGGTTTTTCTCAGCCACCAGATAGTAAACTGATAATAACGGATGAAAGCCGGCTGTAGGGTCGGTGTACGTAAATAAGGGTAACGCAGTACTAGGTTCTTGAGATACTGCCAATGGCAAAGATTCATTCGAGATATTAGAAATACCTTGATCCTTGTTGTCATCATGACTGCGATGGGCGAGTTTATTACGTCTAACCAATGATGACAGATGTCGGGCTAAACTATTTTTATTCGATTCGTTCTGGTGATTGGTCGAATTATGTTTGGAAGACGAGGTCGAACTAGAGGCAATGGAAGCAGAAATTGAAGGATGGTTTGAGCTTGTTTTTTCTTCTGCGTTAAGCTTTTCCCAAACACTACAATTATATTTGTATTCAGGCGAATTTAATACAGCCACGATATCAGAATATACTTTCTCTTCGGGGCCAAAGTTGAAACCTGCCATCTCGGAAATGATTCCAGGATCCAGTTGTGATATTGATAGTGGCCTTCTGTATGGCATATAAGAATCAGGGGGTCCACCATAACCCTTTACCATCCAAGGGTGATTCATAACTTGAGGTAAGGTTATACGCTCCTTAGGGTTGACATTCAACATTCTTACCAAAAGATCACGACATTCGGTTGACAGCCATTCCGGGTAGTTAATTTTTCCTTGCTTAATTTTAGCATGCAATGCCATAATATTTTGGTCATCAAAGGGTACCTTACCGCAGACTAGTACGAAAATAACCACACCAAAACTCCAAACATCAATTTCGGGTCCAATGTAGGGCTTAGCTTCCAGTAGCTCTGGGGCAGCGAAATAAAGTGAACCACAGAAGGTTTTCAGTAAAGTAGAATTCGAGAATAAATTGGATAAGCCAAAATCAATCAATTTGATTTCACCCGATTTTGAAATGAGAATATTCTCAATTTTCAAATCCCTATGTACGATGGAATTTTTGTGACAATAATCCAGTGCACTAGCAATACCTCGAGCAAATTTTTGCGCATGCTTTTCCTTCAGGGAGCCATGACTGATGATATAATCTAACATTTGACCGCCTGATACATATTCAAAGATCATATAATAATGGCTGGTCATCTGATACATATCATAAAGCTGACAGATATATCTGTGATGCAATAATTTACCTATTGCAGCTTCTCTTACCGTTCTAGTATCCTTGGAAATATCTGATTCTTTCTTCTTAGCTCCCTTTTCGGTACTAGTGTTGCGCGAACGATGTTGAGGACTGCACGAAATAGGAACGATTTTGATCGCACCATACTCACCAGTCTTACGATGATGGGCTAATTTTACTTGTCCCATACTCCCTGCACCGATTGATTTCATAAAATCCCAATCACCAATGGCCCTACGCTTTTGAGGTTTAGATACTACTTTATTGGTCGGGGTAGTGGTTGGTATGGTATTTGAAGCCGCTGTAGATGGTATATCGCGAGTTGCAAATTCCATGGTGGCCTGTATTGTAGTCGCGCCTTTATCTAGAACCATCTCCGTAGGTGGTGGTGTTATCATCCTAGTAACTGGACTTATGTGGGTATCAACCTTGGTTAAAGTTTCGCTGAAATCGGGGGTGCTGTTATCAGGGGGGGTGGTGGAGGCGGCGGCGGCAGCAGCAGCAGCAGCCATATTACTGTTATTGTCCGAAGTATCATTATAAATAATTTCCTCATTGAATTGATAATCGCTAGTCACCGGTGCACTTTTAGAATTAAAGGTAGGTCGCACCACAGGTTCATATTGAATATTGCAGCCTGTGGCTGGTGTGGCGTTGACCCTCTGAGGGGGCGATCTTGAGCTATTAGCTGACATTATTGAACTAGCATCATCTTGTCTAGACGAAGGCTCAAACGAAGGCTCAAACCGTTGAAGATGACCGATGGGTGAATTTAGTCTATCTTGATTGGTGTCTTGATGGTAATTATTATTGTTATTGTTATTATCATTCTTATTCTTATTATTATTATTTTGATTCCGCAACTTCCTGTCCGGCCCAGGAATATTTGAATTATTTGAGGAAGGCATAAAATCAGAACTATCGGTCTGAGAATTATTCGATGGGTCATTAGTTACGTCGGTAAAGGGATCACTGGGGAAGGGATATGTGGGTATAGAATCAGTATTATTCGTATGGGGGATACTTGTATTGGTAGTTGGTTGAGTCAAAAATGGGTTATTATAACTTAATTGTGAGAAGGGGGTAGTAACCGTGTAAGTTTTAGCATCAGCGGTGGTATCGATCTTTGGGCAATTTCTAGAAAAACTAGGAGGTGGAAGAGGTTGTTGATTATCGGGTGAATGTGGGTCGTAGTCTTGGTTACCTACGCCAGTTGCACATGGGGCCGCCGATAAGGAAGCGCCGCTGGACTTGCGTTGGGTCGGCGTAGGCGTAATCTGGCCAGAGAAGGCTCTTGAGGTGGCACGCGAAAGCATACGAACCGTAGCGGGCGATTGACTACTGCTACTATTATCATTATGGTAGCCTAGTTGAATAAAGTCAGGATTAGGATTTAAATTAGATTCTAGCTCTGCCGTAGTAATCTCGTGTGGGGCTTGCGGGGGATCATCATGAATGATGTGAGAGATAATTGGCGGTGGGAGGTTGGGGCAGTTACACTCACGAGGGAGTCTAGTGGAATCTGAATAGGCGTAGTTGTTGGTATTAAATGATTCCAGTGGGTCAGCAGCATTCGAGGTCATCATCATTCCAGTATTGTGGCTATCGTGAGATGAGTAAGGCGGCTGTTGATTAAGGTTATAGTCATTATGGTCAGGGTTATGGTCAAGGTCATGGTTATGATTAAGGTCATGATTATGATTATGATTGTTGTGATTATGAGAATGATAATGAGGAATATACTTGTTCAAGCTAGCGTAGAACGCAGACGATGTCGAAGAGGCCGACGACGGTGCTGTACCAGCGTCGGGGAAGGCAGTCGAACCAGCGGCTGATGCGGGGGATTGGGCCAGGCTAACCGAATCCCTAGTGTCATAGGATTGCGGTACCGTATGTTGCACGGTGCCCATGGTGTGTGGATGAGTTCTGGTGAGTGGTGGAAGGTTTATGGCTGGGGAAGAAACGGAGACGAGCGAGAGAGTCGAGGCACAGGCAGCAATTGGCAGAGCTGAGCGGTGTGGTGTGGAGTGTGGAGCTGTCAACGAGCAGTGTGGGCGGCTCAGTCGCTGGACGCTGGCGCTGGACCTGAGGAGGCCCAAAGCGTCCGCGCGGCCGCTGGGACCAGAAGCAACACCGAAACCTCCCACCGCTGGCCATCAGCCTTCAGCCCTTCCTCCAGCCTGCTCAGCCTGTCGCTTTGACAATCGTGCACCCTCGGGCGTGGAGCGGTCGTACGCACATTCGTTGTTCTACCATTGTTTGTAATGTTTTTGCAATATAATATTTCTATGGTGTTTTTATAATATAACATCTCTATAATGTTTCCATCATGTTTTCATAATGTTTCCATAATATTTCTATAATATTTGTCTCATTACTATCACTATCACCATCACCATCACCATAACTTGTACTTAACTTGTACTTAACTTGTATATAATGGTAAATATCAGTTAACAGCCGTAAACGCACTCGTATATATGTATACAATTGTATACACAACACTTGCATACCTATACCACTTTAATTTCGATATTTGGTAAAAGTATGTTTTCATATGGCACCATATCCCAAAAAAATCATTTTTATTATCTTTTCTTTTCTTTTCTTTTTGTTTTTTTCCTGCTTTTTTGCTTTTCTCTCACAGGTCACTGCTTACCCGTCGGGGTTTGGAGATTCGTTCAATGGGTATGCCCAAGAACTTGGATTTATGAGGACTAGGATTAGATTCGCCGACATCATTGACACTAGATGAAGAACTCACACTCGGAAAATTCACTTGATTTATCCGTGATGGCGTTAGCGAACCCCAGGGTGCTGGGTTTCCGGGATACATAGGCGCTGGTGCTGGCTTGGCTGGACTATACAGAGGTTTCGAAGGTGAAGTTGATGATTTAGGACTCTTTTTCTGGCCCAAATTCGAAACCGAATGAGATGATGCAACGTGCGCGTCATTGTTGCTTTTATTATCATTGTTATTGTTATTATTCGCCATACTTAAGAAATTTGGCGTCAGTATTGCCGGTAGTGGTGATGTCTGAACATTATTAGCTGAAACCGTAGGCAACGTTCTCGTACCCTTTCGAGGCGACAGTGATGATGATAAAGATATTACCGAAAGATTAACCGGTGTTGATGTAAGCCCTGTTGTCGTCATCGTTGATTCTTTGTCTATCATCCCCGCTGGTGGTGGTAACGGATTACCCAGGCTTTGGTTACTATTATTGAACCCCTGGTACATATTATTATTACTACTCAGTGTATTGAGTGAAACGGTGGTTGATCCCGTTGTAGATATCGAAGATGATGAATGCGACGAATCTTCGGTGAAATATATAGGAGATCGTGGTATCATGCCATTGTACGGTGAGGTCATTTTATCAATAGGTGGAACTGGTAAATCCTTGTCCTTGTCAACCACTCTCAAATTTGAGCTTTTTGATTCCGAACTTGATTTTCGGTGTGCTCCAGGTGATAGAGTAGCGATATCAGAGCCCGATCTAGTAGTTCGAAGCGGTGGCGGCTGTTTTTCATTCGCTGATTCTAATGTCGATATTGATGCCGTAAATAATGTGGGTGTAAGTGTAGACGTAGATTCAGACATAGACGTAGATCCAGACGTAGATGTAGACGCAGACATATTCGCAGATGGCGATGCTAGGCCAATTCCTAAGCCAATACGGGCCGTGGACTTGGAAGGACTAACTTTTTCCGATACCTCAGGGGTATAAGGAAGTGACTTGTTAATATTAATCTGTGAACTTTGATAGATACGCTGGTTAGAGGCATTAATAGTAGCTGCCGAACTCACGGTGTTCACTGTAGAAGTTGATATGTTGTTATAATTGGTAATACCGCTGGCCGCTCTAGGTGCAAACGGAAAAGATTGTTGCAGTTTCTTTTGAGCTGAATAATTTTTAATCCAATCTTCAATATTATAATTAGCGGCGTACTGGAATGGTTTCCAGCCCTCGTAATTACTTGTTTCAAAATCAGCAAGCCTATCGGCCAATGTTCTTAACACTCTGATGAAACCACCTGCTGCGGCGTAATGAACGGCTCGATTGCCCTTACTATCCGCAGCATTTATATCAGCATCAAAATCCAAAAGAATATTAAGTACAGGATCATGACCCAGTTTAGCTGCCAGTATTACAGGGGTGAAATTATCCGGTATGGACTTAAACCCATCAATGGTGCGTGGGAATTCTCGACATAAGAAATGTACGGTCTGTTCATGATTGCTGGCCGTAGCTAGGTGTAATGGGGTCTGCCGCACGAAATTTAACGAAATTTCCTGTTTATCATGGCCCTTAGATACTAAATATACGCATATCGGATGATGTCCATTAGACGCCGCGTAATGTAAGTTGGAGTAACCGTTTGAAGAGTCGATATTGGTCAACAGATCGGGGAAACGTTCCAGAAGTCGTTTGACAATGGATAACTGGTTATTAATAATAGCCCATCTTAATCTATAGCCCGGGTCGTGCATTTCGCATTGTAATAATCAATATAACGGTTGTGTGATTTTATTCCGAGTATTTCGTTTTCAGTGGTATCTGGATCGATGCAATGTTAGTGTGTTCTCTCAATATCCAAATGTTATATTTAAGGATGGTGATTGATTCCCAGGATGGTTGAGTTTATTTCATCGACGCATTTGGTCCCAATCCTTAAGTATAGAACTCGCCAAGCATCGGCGGTGAGGCTTGTTCCTTGGGTCATTACAACGCCTTAGGCCCACGATAAGAGACTGGTTGTTATTTTATTTTATATTCTGTCAGTATGTTGTATATATAATCATAAGTATGATTAGGTTTATTATTAATAAATGTCATATATATGTATGTATGTATGTATATGTGTATGTATGTATGTATATGTGTATGTATGTACAAGAAATGTAGCTGTCAACGACATGCCACATTGAAAAAGAAGAAAACACTATTCATTCTTAACAAAGTCGAGGACGGTGTTATTGAAATCCTCGACGTTATCTAAGTAGACATGATGGCCCGAATTCTTGATTTCTGAGTACTCAGCCGCCATACCCCTTGAGGTCAAGTTAGAAACCGCCTCCTGGCCGGCCTTACGGCTCATCCAATCGTTATCACCGTACATCCATAAGGTGGGGCATTTAATACCATTAAGTCGATCGATTAAAGGCGCACGGGCAATAGCACCGGGGTATAATAGTCGTGTAATGGCATATTCACCCGATCCCTTAGCCGAAAATAATTTGTAAGCATATAAATGTAAAAGGTTTCTTTCCTCTTCGGGCAAGTTGGAGAAACGCCAATAAGACCAACTGGATACCCATTTAGGTGCCATAAAGGAAGAGGCACGAATAACGGAAAATACCGAAAAATGACGATCCCACATATAGGTGATCCAATCGGGGACCGTATTACCGGAAGGTGTTTGATGACGGAATTTGGCATCATTATACTCACCCTGATTACCCCAAACAGGTTTGATTTTACTTTGAGTCTCTGGTTGAACTTCAGGATTTATTTCAGTTTCCGGTACAGGACCATTAGAGGCCACCTTAATTATATGTCCCTCGGCGTCAAGAATATCGTGAATTTTACCCCTTTCAACGCCAACTGGTGACACCAAAATTAACTTTTCAACTTGATCGGCGTGTCTGAGTGCGTAGTTGAAGGCCAAGTATCCTCCCATTGAATGACCAATGAGAACGAACTTTTTCATGTTTCGGGCTTGGGTATAGTTGTATAAATGATTACAAAACCACTCTTCTGTTTCTTGTACGGCCTTAAAATTACCATCTGAATCCTTAAGTTCTAGGTCCTTAGTTTCGACATTAAATTTAGGGTTCTTGAATGAGCGACCGTAACCGGGTAAATCGAGGGCGTGAAGCTTGGTACCAGGTAATGAAGATAAACCATCAAAATTTTGGTAAAAAAACCCTAAGCCAGCACCGTATCCATGTAAAAGAATAATATTGGTTTCTTCTTCCTTAGTACCATTTTTTTGAATTTTATTATCAGGAGTCGGGTTCAAGATTTGAAATTCATTTAAAAAGATTCGATCGTCATTAGGGTCGATCTTAACCAATTCTGATTTAGCGATTCTCCTATCTTGGCTATTATTTAAATCGGTGGGAAAAAAGGGTAAAAGCGATAATACGGCTTCTTCGGCCTCTTTCAAAGGAGGCGCTTTCCACCATTGTTTGACGGAATCACCCCAAGTAAGCTTTAATTTAGTGGCTTGAGTAGCAGGTTCAACATCCACAGTTCCTACGGAAGGAATAGTTTTACTCGTACTGGTATCAGTCATAGTTTGGTAGTATTTAATCTGTGAATACGAATGAGTAAATGTGGTGTTTCGCTTGAGCAACCGGGAGAGATTAGCGAGGTTGTATTGGGGGCGTTTAATAGATAGTATTTTTGAAACCTTGAAGAATATTTTTTCTTCAACGGAGACTCAAAAGGGAAGGGGGAGGAGAGGTCAGGTAAAGAGCTTTTTCGAAAGACAGGAAAGGGTTCTATATATATATATATATATATATGTGTGTGGATAGATATATATCAAGCAAAAGGAGGCGAGAATACTAGCCGATCTTGTTTGGTACGGCAACAAATCAGATTTGTATATGTAGGTGAATGGCACAGCGGCTAAACGTGATTGCAGTTCATAGCCTGTCAGAGGGAATACTAGTGCGTAAAACGGTCCCGGAGATTTGGTTGTTCCGTGGGCTTAGCTAGTGTGCTCCGGTGTCGGCCGGCGTGGGTGTAAATGTAGATGTAGATGTAAAGTGTGTGCTGTGATGTGCAGCGCATTCCCTTCGCGTCGCCATTTGCTCTCAAGGGATGGAGCGGGGCGTTCCGTGCAGACTACTGTAATTTGCCACCGTTCTTATCCTTCTTTTTCTTTCTCCAGTCTTCTGATAGCTCCGTAAGCGGGAATCTGCGGCAATAACACCGCGCACGATCCGTACGTAGATTTTATCATGTATGTACATAGCAGGCTTATTATTTTTAGAACCACATAGAATCTGATAACAATCAATCTGACGCGCGTACCATTGTTTGTGTGTTATTGATATATCCATCAGAGTTTAATTGGTTGTTCGTGGCCCCTTGAAATGACTTTCGATGCGTCGGTGTGTTTTGGGACTCATCAGTAATTTATAATTTTGATAAAAAAAAAACGATGCTTTATTATTTAGACAGATTAATTTTATAGATGATATAGATAAACCAAAACTAATCTAGTAGGGCTTAACTATGAATGCAGAAAAAAATATGATACAAGCAATCACCAATTGCCAAACAGATATAAACATATAAGGAACCCATGGCCACCATTAGGGTGGGTTAGTGTAATAAACAAATGCCAAAAGATAAGAATACCAAGATGAAGGGGGGGAACAGTCTTAAAACTCACTGATTCCAGAAAAAAAAAATTTTAATAAATAGATGGGAGAGGAAGGGGAGGAAATGCAAATGAATAATTGATAAAGGTGTTCGATCCATCTAGTTGAAAGAGATTTCACCTTCACGAGATTCAGATTTTTGTTCAGCCTTAGCACAAGCGCATTGATCCTTCAAAGAGCAAGAGCTGGTCTTAGTGGCCCTAGAACAATCACAAGCATTAGCGGATTTCTTACCACAAGCACAGGATTCATTGGCCTTAGAACAGTCACATTCATTGACTGAGGTCTTACCACAGGCACAAGATTGCTTGGCTAAAGTGCAGTCACACTTACTAGCGGGTTTCTTACCACATGCACAGGTCTTATCAGCATTCGGGCAATCGCATTCGTCGGCAAGCTTTAAACCACAGACACAGGCATCCTTGCAATCGCAGTCCTTAGCAGACTTCTTACCACAGGCGCAGGTCTTGGCAGCCTTGGAACAATCACAGTCCTTAGCGGCCTTTTCACCACAGGCACAGGCATCTTTACAGTCACAGTCCTTAGCGGCCTTTTGACCACAAGCACAGACCTTGGCGGCAACCTTGGAACAATCACAGTTCTTAGCAGCCGTTTGACCACACGTACAGGCACCCTTACATTGACAGTCCTTAGCAGCCGTTTGACCACACGTACAGGCACCCTTACATTGACAGTCCTTAGCAGCCGTTTGACGACATGTACAGACATCCTTACATTGACAGTCCTTGATAGTCTTTTCACCACAACCACATAATTCTTGAGCGCGCGAACAATTGCAAGTCTTGGAGGTCCTTAAACCACAGGGACAAGCATCGGCAGTAGAGGGTTTGGTGTTTTCAGTAGCGGCCTTTTCACAAGTGCATGATTGGGCGGGTTGTTTGCCACATGAACAGGTGGCTTCTTGAGCACACGCGCAGTTGACGGGGTCGGTAGAGCGGGAGGATTTCTTGCAACAGTTAGCGGGAGAAGACATTATTGTTGTTGTAGTTGTTCCAGTTGTTGTAGCTGTTATATATATATATATATAGGTGTGAGTAATTAATTAATTAGCGAGTGAAGTTGAACGGGAGGACGGTATACTTATATATGCAAGGGGACATGCTACGATCTGGGTCAGCATTATCGGATGACCCTGGGAGAAGAACACTCTGGCTTCATTGGATCGCTGCATGACACTGTGATTCACCCCGGCGCTGATTGGCCCGTGGCCCAGATTCGCTTACGAAGCGCCATCGACGGGCTGTCAGACGCTCTCAGCGTGGCTCTCTGCGTGGCTCTCTCGCTCTCGCTGTCTCTGCGCGGCGGTCGAGTTTATGGCCCGCAACTGCCAGACTGCGCTCTCTCTCTGGTGGACTTCGCGCTCGCTCTCTGCTCCCACTCAGATCCGCAATCACTACGGGCTCCTTATGTAATCGTCCGCTCTCCCCACACGGTTTGTAGTGTTTCTGGCCTTCAATCAGCGCCTGTCTCTATATCTTCTTGCCCATTCTTGCCCATTCTTGCCTATGCTTGTACGTTGTTTATTTTCTATAATATTCCGGCCCTTCCGGCAAAATCAATCTGGTGCCGGTCACTTGTATCCTTAATCTTTTGCTTCCCTTTTGGCCTTGTAGTCCTTACAGTCTCATAATTAATTTTTGAAACTTTCGTAGATACAGATCCAGCATTTCCATTGCACCATAAATCATCCTTTGCTAAAAGCTGGCATATTCTCAGCCCTAGCTGAAACTGTTATCATTTCCCCTACATTTTTTATTTTTCTTTTCCACACCCATACATTTCTCATTGAAATGTAAATACATAATGACCTCATCCCCGATCTGGTGGGTTATGGTGTTTAGAATTTTAATCTGATCTAAGAGTTAAAAGCCTTGTTATTTCAATTCATTCAATCTTAAATTCACCATAATTCACCGTAATTCATTTTTCAAACTGATTGCAACTTTGCGCAATGTATTATCTTTTCGGTACATAAACTTGTAACCTTCGTTACTTTATTTCGTTTGCTCCCTCCTCCCCCCACACATTTGTGAAATTTCAAAATTCCACTTATTGTTGTATCTACACTGGATTCGTTTAGGGTCACTTGATCTCTGATCTCATTCTTTGAGAATACGCTATTTTAGTTTTCAATGTCTTTAATAAGCTCATCATCAAAAGTTTTCTTTTTTTTATATCCTGTTCATGTAAGGGTATATAGTAGTGTAATCTGTAGGCCCTTTTTTTCATTTTGACATTGTTATATATATATATATATATATTTTCATCAATTCGGTCAGTAATATTACTCGGTAACTGCAGCAAATTTATGAGGAATTGATTTTTAAAGATCAAATTGATTGCAATTATTTTCTTTATTTTCTTTATTGTCTTTAAATAGATTCTAACTCTAACACGAATCCCCCGCAAAAACATGATCCTTCGCAGGATCCAGCCAACTTACAGAGTCATAATATTTCGTAAGTAAATACAAATACATATCATAATAATTTTTGATTAGTTGATTAGTTGATTTTTAAAGATTATTTATTGTTGTTTTTGTAGAGTCATTTTCCTTCAAATGGAGAGAGATATACATATATATATTTTTTTCAAGATTTTCATATTAACGGTAAAATTAATACACTAAAATGATACAAGATACAAGAGTTATTCATTCATGATTAAGAAAAACAACACACATTCAAGGAGATAATGAAAGAGATTTATTTAATAAATTTTTGGTTTTAATTAAAATAAATAACTAACTTACTTCTTGGAAGTGATTCTTCTAAGGTAGAAAGCAAGTTCTTCACCTTCGAGGACGTAACCGTCACATCTACCGGATTGACCGGGTCTGGAGGAGATACAGGCGTAAAGACGACCGGCG